>JAVXUP010004505.1:0-31040 GCA_033070095.1 Escallonia herrerae
GCTGAACATATATACAGTTAAGCCAAACCTTACGTAACATGCCAAGGCCTAAAGATTACAACTTTACACCTAGTTGATCCAACATAACGTAAAATAAAAACACATTATTACGATGTGGAGGACAACCGGAACAGCACAAATCAAAGGTGTTCCATCTTTGATTGATGTATTCTCAAAATCCTTAAAGGCCTCTTTGATAGAATTTGCTTTAGGACCCCATCTGATGATGCCGTAGACTTAAAATACCCAGGAGGACATACCACTTTTCATGGAAAGGAATGATACGCATATTATGCAATATTATTTAGTTCGAACCACCACAAGAACACGTTGTCAAACTAAGACAAAAATATTAGACGGAAAAACATTGTAAAACGGTTTTATTAGTGTATTATTCTCTTCAGATATGTAGTCGGCTTGAAAATTTTAGTTGAAAAAAAAAAGTGGGCAGAAATAAAAGAAATGTTGAAAAATGAAATTGTTTCATTGGCATGTCCAAGTGGAGGATTGACAAGAGAGAATATTTATACATTTTCATAGCAAATGCAGATTGATGCTAGATAGGTGAGCGCAGCAAAGAAGGTTGGTTTCATAATTAAACTCTGATAATCCATAAATTTCTAGTCTCTCACGATTATTAATTATAAGAGGGTCGTCGACAGTAATCAGTTCTGTAACTATTACTGGAGCAAAACATCCCTATTTTTCCCCTTTTTGTGAGCTTGAAATATCCCTGCTTCATTATCAGCACAAGATTGCATAACCCAAATTATGATGAACCAGTACTGCAAGAGGTTGCAGCTTTTGACAACTTACATACAGACCACAACAAGAACCACGAAAAACTACATATAAGGCACAGACGTTCACAAAATTATTGAATACTTGGTACATCAGATTTAACTTAGAGACCTCGTTCGTTCCTGGACATCATACAATTCAAACAACCCTGCCCTGGACTAGGATTTGCAGCCTGCGCAACACCAACGCTTTCAGGATAGCTCGGCAACTGATTCAATCTCTATTATCTTTCGACAAGTATTGAAAGCCGCCTTACAGTCAGGTAGAATGCTAATTAACCAGTGAGGTAGCTGCAGTCTTATGGAGATTGAACGGAAAATCTCCCGTTTTCTACTTTAGATAGGCCTACCCTTTGGAACAATTTGATCCTTGAGCCACATGTAAATTGGAACCAGCACATAGTAAGCTCCTGCGAGAGCACCAAGAATTAAACGCAAGAGAAACACAAAGGGATTCACTGGCTTCTCCACATCCTCTTTCTTTGGGCCAAGCTGCATCACGACATGAGTTTTAGAAGTCGCATAGGTCATTAATGAATCATAAATTGGTTCACTGAACAATATTTAAGGCTGATTAATACGAGTCCCAGATATTAGAGCTACATTTTTTCTGCATGTCTTTTTGTTCTTTCAGGAGAGACTTTCTTTTATATCTGCACTCTCTGGCATATAAAGGAGGCCATGTGAGGGCTCCTTGAAAGAAAGATTCAGAGATACAATGAGCTAAGAGGGTTTGAGATATTGGCAGCCATCTTGTTAAATACAATATCTCCAAAAGTATGTTCGTGATTGTCTTAAATCGCGGAAGTAGGCCTTAGCACAAGACCAAATCAGTTTTTAAGCGTGCTTTGTCTTTGTTCGTCGTCTCTCTTGTTTTTCCTGGCCATTAAGAAACTAGACACATTCTTTTACAAGCAATTATTATAACCCTTTCACGCATGCTAATCAAGGCATTTGAGGAATGGCAAATTTGTCTAGCTGTCACCGGCAAAAGATGCAAGGGACTAAAACTACAGATGCAATTGACTAATGCCTCACGCCTTGAACTCAAGAAACTTTGGATTGCAAAATGAGAGAGAAAACAACAGAGACGCTTAAGAAGATTACAAGGAGAACTGAAACGTATTCAAGACACGACATAGTATATCTGCCCAGAAAGCTGCAATTCAAAAAATCAGCAAACGCATGTGCAATTTCCCAGTAAGTCTCGTGCCACGTAAATAGTATCCATATGCCCAGAAATTTGTAATGGAAAACAGCTTTATCTAACAACTTTAGATTTGCTAATGCTGGAAAGATTTTCCTCTCCCACAAGCTTAATAGTTTCTAGGAGCCAATCTAGTTTGACACTGCATAAGCCTTGCAATTTTAATACTTTCTAGGTGTCAAGCTTTTTCGACTTCAGCTGTCCGAATAAGAAAATGACACCATTTCAGTTATCAATACCATCTACTAATCAATCTAGCATGCCAAAATTATCAGCCTCTCTAGACCACTTAGATTCTTCCTCAAGTCACTATTTACCCAAGGTTTTTGCATGTGTTACAAAACCCCACACCGATGAGGGTGACCCTCGAAATTTAGAATGGTTGACAGTGATACTGTGATAGATACGTTAGACCAAGGGCAGCCCCAGTGCACAACGTTCCTGTCATTGCAGTGTCTGGGGAGGGTGGGCGCATGCAGCAATACCCCCATTGCTGTGGGTAGGCTGTTTCCGTGTATCAAAACCGTGACCTCCAGGTCGTAATGGAGCAACCTTGCAGCTCGCCCTCAGAAACAATTGATGAACTTTTAATGTAGGTAGACCTTAAAATTATGATGCCACAACCACCATTATAGGAGCAAGGTAGAAACACTGAGAAATCTCAGTTGCATAGAAGAATTTCATACCACAGTAAGTTAGAACTGTATTTGCATGAAGGGGGACGGGATGCAAATATGTAGGCGTCTAGAAGAATCTAATATTGGGAATTGCAAATTATCAAACTATCAAATAGGGTATGATATAAGGATTGCAATTTTGCATATCTTATTAGTTATAATTACTATTGTTACGAAGAAGGAACTCAATTTCTCATCCTTATCATATCATATTACAATTCTAGGGTCCTAAACTAAAGTGTTTACGTTGATTAGTCCATATGCATATGACTTCACTGACATAACATGAGGCATTATAGTAAAATTCGGGTAAAAACTACTTTTGTTTTGGTCGTAAAATAAGTGTCGGGGCATACCCCATGCCCTTGTCCCAGTGTCGGGTGCACCTCAAGAATACTCACCGAATTTCGAAGCTTACATGTAAAATAGTCCAATTGTACAGTTTCTGTGTACTCTGGGTTGCCCCATTTCTTGTCTAAGTAGTCATAGTCCTACTTATCAAAACTAAAAAGTTCAAACTTCTGAAACAAGCTAAGTCAAAAGTTTGTCCAACTAACCTATGAACTAGCCCCTTAGATGGATATCAAGGCCCTAGTTAAAAGTTCCTATAATTAACCTATGAAGAATGCACTGTCCCCTTAGATGAATCTCGCAAATACAAAATTTTGAGAGGAGAAACTACCAGCACAAATTAACTATCCGTTCTTATGTAGCCAAGACTTTTTGCTCAGATAAGAAAACTTTTTCTTTCTATCGACTATAAAACTAATCACTGGTAGTAGATTTGGGAAGGGTTAATTATCCACATTACCACTGAGGTTTGACCTTATTACACACGGCTACCTGAAGTTTGAAGAATTACACCCCTTACCATGTTAGATCTTTCCAGCTCACTTTAAAGTATCTATCTCGTCAAAGTCCTAAAAGAATTCCATTCATCAAAAATAAAAATATACAGAACTAACCACCAACTCATCGAAACTGGAATTCGGATACGTTGGAATAAATTCAAACTCTTGATTACATCTATTCACTCTGTGACTGCCCTACCCCTAGCCGCTTTAGACAGCCACTAGAAACCTGAAGACACGTGTCAGGGTGAAGAATTTAATGGAGAAAGAGGTGAAAGGATAATGGAACATCATGGTGGCGCTGCAGAGGAGGAGGCAGCGGGTGTGTATCACCTCAGATCCAATCTTCCATCCTTTCCTATCTAAATCTTCCATTAAGCAACCATTAATCAGATCCACAAATCTCTCTCATTGATCTGAAAGTTTTCCACTAAACCCAAATCTCATTTAATTTTCTCTCTCAAATTTTGTTCAAACCCACGTGATTTTGAAAATGGCAAAGACATTTCTATTAACGCCTGAGTTTTTGGTTTAAATTCCAGAATAATGCTTTTGGTTGCGGTTTTACTAGGTTTGGTTTGATAACTTCTGATTTTGATTCTGGTATGTTGAGGATATTGTCAGGTTTGCAGGTTGTTCTTAATGGTGATGATGTTTTGCATTTTGCAGTTCGAGAAATGTTGGCAATTATGTGTTGTGGAGTTGATGGTTGCTGAGTGGCTGTGATTTCCATATAAATATGACTAGAGCTAAAAGAAAACCGCAATAATAAATGCTTTTAGGGGCAGTTTTTGCAGAAAAAAAAATGTAAGTTGATCTGTCACTTTAGTTAATTCTGGGTAACTGCCATGTGTAACTTGTAACAAACTACCAAATCATAGAGTGCAGAGGGTAATTTTCAAAACTATATTTATTTCTGATTAGTCAAGAAAAACATCAGGGATGCCGAGTGTAATTAACCCATTTGCGAAAGGAGAAAATATAGCAAGAAAGATCAATAAAGTTTCCAAATAGATGAGGATGACCTGTAGTACCTGTAGGGGAGAGTCTCCGGACATAGGTTTCACACCTGTTACAGAACAACCCATGATCAAACCGTGACGACGGACACCACGGTACCACTTTGGACCTATCCTCTTTAGTTGGACATTTTTGAAACCGGCCTTCTGGAACCACTCGATATACTCTTCTTCCTTTGGAAAGAGCATCCACACATCTGCGAAAAAGCGAGACAACCAGAAGGTTGGGTACACGGGGCCAATTAAGCAGGCTTTTCCACCTATTTTCAGTACCCTGTACGCCTCCTTGATACCACGCTGTGGATCTGGCCAGTACTCAATACTGAAATAAAGTCATAGAAACACATTAGATAAAGCGTATTTTCGAGAATAATCTCATACGACACATGATAAACGTCCATTTCCACCCGGAATTCTGTGCGAGTCTCTGTGTGTGTGAATTAAGACCATGCCAATAAAAAGGTGGATTTTATGAATATAATACACTATCGCCAGCAATGTTTCTAACTTTGTAAAGGCAAGAAACCAAAAGCTTGGGTAGACAGGGCTAGTTAAGCCAGTTATGCAGGCTCATCCACCTACTTTGCAAGCTTCTTTTACACTATGCTTCGGATCTGACCAGTACTCACTATTGGAGAGTTTGGTCATAGAATTATGTTCTATATAACGTGGCTGAAAACAATCATTTTCATATCACACATGGTCAGCACTCAGTACCTCTCTGAACTGTGCGCGTGCATTTGTGGCTGTAAGTGTGAACGTTAAACAAAAGCCAAGAAAAAGATGGATTTTGTTAATACAATTATGATCAAATAATCCACTACTCCAATGCAAAATTGATAGTGAAACATTCTCGTAGAATTACTAACAAAAGCAAGTCATATTGCATTTCATTTCATGTTAAACTCTTAGGCTTCTAACATAAACTAAAAAAAGTACCAGAATGAAAACCGAGAAAAAACAGAGGAAATTACCTTCCGGCGGAAACGTATCGATCCGCATAATCAGTGGGAAAAGGCAGGTCCTCAGCATCTCCCTCAACAATTTTGCACTCCTTCAACGCCTCCTTCTGCTTGGCCCTGGCAAGCTGGTGAGGCGACTGGTCGAGAATCGTCACATTTTTGGCATCAACGCTCTTGACAATGCCAAGGGTCGTGAACCCGGTCCCACCGCCCACATCGACCACAGTCATGTTCCTATCATAAAGATCGGCCGGCTCGAGCGCTTCGTACCTCATGTCCTCAGTCCAGTGGCCAGGATTTATGACATGGTCATACACAATTGACAAAAACCTGTAGAACCAAAATGCCTCTTTTTTGTGCTGTATAAACCTTGGTTGTGAAGCAGGCCTGGATGAGGATATGCTGCATTTGGGTGCTATGATTTTCGCTGCATGAGTTGCTTTTCTAGCATACGAGACTAAACCCTTGTAGGGAAAGCGGTTGCCAGTGAATTCTGATCCATGAAAAGATAACCCAGATCGGGGTATGGTGCTGATTAGCTTCAGGGTATCAGCTCCGTTTACTACCGATGAAGCCATGGGTTCTCTGTTGAGTTAAAATTGTTGAGTTCTGGAGGAACGGGGTGCAAAACCCAGATGGATGTTTCAACAGGGATGGTGATTAGGGGTTTGGTTTGGGGTATTGCATGATTTTGAACGAGGGGTTGAGTGGAACTGGGGAGTGTGAAATTTGGGGTTGCCGGAATTTGAGGGTGAAGGTGCAAAAGTGTGCAGTCAGAACTCAGAAGAGAGAGTTCGAGGATGTCTTCGGGTGCATCGACGAATGAGAGAGAGCGGAGAGAGCGGAGAGTGGAAGTGTGCGTGTGCGTGTGCGTGTGTGAGCGTGTGGGGTTGGGGTGGGGTGGGGGGCTACACTGCGGCACTACCACATGTTGGATGTACAAACGGGGACTCTCAGCATTTTAGAGGATAGGGGATCAAATGCTCAAGTGGCAACGGGACCTTAACCAGATAACGACGCCGTTTTTAGACAAAGATTGGGTACTTATTTAGCAGGAAGTAGGGGAAAAAATTAATTCTTGCCACACTAATGTTAGAAGAATCTGACGAGAAACAACTCAAATTTTGAAGTAAAAGAAGCAAGAGAAATATAACAAGGTTCAGTATGGTCTTTGATGCATTGGTCCTTAAAGCGTTGCAATTTATTTTTGAAAAATAAAGCCTACGTGAAAATATAATACGAGTGATGATCATGAGCTCGTGACATTAAGGTAAGAAACATATAGATGCTGACAAAGGGTTTAACGTTTAACCTTCTTCATGTAATACCAAAAACTTAATATTCTTCAAAACATACAGGCGAACAAGACTAGTTCATGTCCAGTAGAAGTGTCCCATTTCATGTTTGGCACCAAACATTTAGTTTGTCCTGAAAGTAAAGCTTAAACGAAGCTCAGCGAAGTCCGGGTCACTTGAGCCAATCTCCGGCAAAAAAGGGTTCAGTAAACCACCATGTCACCGACAAAACGGACCAAACCTGAACTCTGAGCGTCAAACTAAGTGAAGCTCCTGAACTTTGATCACTGGCAAACAGTCTGGAAGAACACCTGCGAAGACATTGAACCCCACATTTATAACTAGCAACACTTCTATATACTGCATGTGTCCCCGGTTGACAAATGAACCCTGAACCAACCTCCTCAACGGTTCCATCTCCTGTTAGTTCCTAGTAACAATGCACATCACTCCTGGCTACCTTGTTACTCCACAAGACAAGATCTATTGCCTATCACCGCAATGGTTCACGATGTACTAGTGTCTCAAGAAACGTGCCCTTCAGTGATCCCTCAAACAGAATGACCTGAGCATATGGTTTCATCGTGTATGGCTTGGCTTGCCACAAGACAATGTCTCGAACCTAGCATCCTCAGACCTCATACTTTTACTGCCCGTGACCACCAAAAAAGAATCAATCATCATTTTGTTAGCCGCCGCTGAATTTTGGTTAAATGAACATAGACAAGAAAAGTTAAGACCGATCCTAGATCATCTAGAGCTCCAGTGCTTCTTTAGTAGAATCAACTTTAAAAGGTTTCAGCTTACAAAGGGAATTAGCACAAAAGAAAATTAGTCTACTTACCAATTTCTGTATCTTACGGGAATGTAGGACGCCTTTAACGATCAGTCTCCATATAGTTCCGTTTCTCAGATTAGAGCACCTTCAAGCAAACAACTCTTAACTGGGGACACTTTTTAAGCAAGAAAATGGACATAACACGATGTATACGTAGTACTAACAAGTAGGCCTAACATTGTTCCCTTCCGAATCGAGGAAACGTCAAACCATCTCCTTCCTACAAATATAAGTACATCTGAATGAAAGAGCACACCTGACGTCAAATTAAACATCTATATACGTGAAGTTTCAGAAGCAGCTATATTTGAGAAAGCGAAATCTCGTCTGATGTTGAACTTGGGTTCTCCTTGTATGCTATATAGGGTGGATTATGGTCTTCCTTTGCACCAGTAAAAGAATGTAAGCCTACATGCCTGATGACAAGTCGGATGGTTTCTTAACTTCACGGAGCTGGGTTGAGTTTTCAAAGCAATGGTAAAAGCCGTAATGTGGGTATCTTTCATACCACGTGTCTTGCTGGACATGAGTGTCCCAGTGTTCCCCGCAACTGCTCGTTCCATACTTGTGCACCCATCCAGAACCATTATGGCCTTCACCCCATGTCCGATTCCAACGTTCTCCATACTTGCCTTCCCACCACGTTTCTCCCTGTTTCACCCCTTGACCCTCTGGATTAAAGTGCTCATCCCACTTATCACCCCATTTTGTCCATCCATCACCCTCAGAACGTTCAGCCCATTTGTCAGTGTATTTCATGCTGCCACCTTGCCCATCGTACTTTTCACCCCACCTGCCAAAGAGAATGTTGAGTACTTAATAGAAATTAGGAAGTGTAGCAAACAAATGAACCAGAAAATCAGCTTGTCTGTATATTAATGGGAGACACTACACGCACCAAATTTGTATTATGGTGGTTAAAACTTTTCTGTTGGTTCAGTAGGTGCTTCATATATTTTCACAATTGAGAGGTCAAGATGACTAATGACTAGTAAGAAGGTTAGAGATAACAATATGTCAATGGCAAGCTTAACCATGAGAAGGACAATATAATCATGAGAAGGTGCATAGGTACCTTTCATGCCAAACATGAGCATGACCAGCCTCAAGCTGTGTGTTAGGGTCAATGCTGCACCACTTGTGGGCCCATTTCTCTGCTTGGCCAGCACCGTAATTTTCCCACCATTTCTCATGCCATTCACCACCTATACCATTCTTCCCCCACTTATCTGCAGTTTTCTCAAGATGCACACACCCATTATTCTGCAAAAAGTCCAAAATACAGACCACCTTAGCCAAGTAAACATAATAGTGTGCAATTTCTGAATAATAAATTCCTGATCATATTCAATCTGACATCTCCCAATATATGACTCTTAAGCATTAAGTTCCAAGGTAAGACATAGGCTAGCCTTTCTAAATGCCCTTAGGGGTGTATCATGAATTTTTAATACAATCAGAATTACACTTTAGGTTTAACAGAAATTGGAAACGAGAAACGAGAATAGCGAGCAAGCTATTGTGGTAGCATGGTAATGGCATTATAGTTAGAGATGACTCGAGGTCTTCAATACGACAGTCATAGTTGTCCCAAACCAAGAAAGTAGGAATGACGAAAACAGGAAAAGGATGATGAAGAAGAAAGAAGATAGTGCTTTGGCTGCCAAGCTGGAGATAGTGATCAGATCTGTGTGCAGCTATGTTGGCAAAAGTTTGCAAAGCATTTGCTCACTTCTGGTCTATCCCTCCTAGCACCCTGTGTAAGCAGTTTTGGGACAAAAAGGGAAAAAGATATACAGAAAAAAGGAAGGATACTCACTAAACGCATATCACTTCGGCAGAACTGGTCAAAAAAATAATTTTGGTTTCTATAATTTCCAAGTCATGCATATTGCATAAGAATAATGATATAATGTTGTCGAATGAGAATTTTTTGCTTCATTTTTTCAACTTTATAGTGATTCTATATCATTTCAATGAACACAAGTGTGTCCCAAACTACGACTCAATTCATGACAATCAGAAGACTTCTAACAAACTGTGGAAAACAAGTCAAAAATCTACATCGAAGCTTGCACTTGTATTTCCCTGGGAAGTAATTCTTATTTTCAAGGAAAAGAGTCATAATTTATCTTCATCGTGTCTTATTCTTTTTAATTTTCTAAGAAGGAATGGAAAACGGCAGCGAGAAGTTTGGGTAGAGAAACAATAAATGTAGATTTGCAGAGACAGCGACAGCATAACTACCAGATTGTCAATCAGTAAAATATAGATAATGCCTATCACCTGATACATTGACTCTTTCCAGAACTCGCGCCAAACATTTCCTGTAGCATCCCGTCCTGATTTTTCAGAACCAAGTTCCTTATAATCAAATTCGTCGGAAGCCTCCCAATACTTCTCTTCCCATTCAACGGCTTTGTCAGCACTGACACCCCTAGTCAGTGTCCACCTACAAACCACCCCATCAGCTCTTATTTCGGTTCCTGTCTCCTTCCACCACCTTGATCCATCTGGAAGAATTCCTCTTGATGATATCTCATCCACCTTCTCCAAAGCATGAGCTGCTTCTGCTGCATGCGTTGAAAAATTAACACCAAGTTCATGTTTCTCTTCCGTGTGAGGTATCTCCCTAGGGCTAGATGCTTCTACTTCTGCAATCTCCATCAGCGACTGAAGAGGTGGAAGGGGAGGGCTGTGGTCACTTTCAAGTTTACTCTCAAACGGGATTGACAAAATATCTACAGATCTTTCTAACTCCATCACAGGGTTAATCTGAGTGGGAGATGGAGAAGCATTTGCAGCTGATTTCATATCTACTTCATCATCAGAACTACCACTATCCAGAGGAGGTACCCAAGACCAAAAATTTGGACCTGGTGCCCCAATTCCAGCAATTTCCAATTGAGACACTGCAGTGCTTCCATTCTGCATACCTGGTCAAATACAAACTTACTATCAACTACTGCCTTGTATGATGATTGAAAGGAACAACTTCACAAGCCAAGTAAGAGATCTTTTAGAAAGAAAGACAAAGCTTCTGCACCTAAAATCGGCTGACAAACACTCGAGGAAAAGATGTGAAGATATCATGAATTTGAACAAATGGATAAAAGCAAAAAAAAAAGAAAGAAAAAACACCTTATCTCCAACTCCAAGGTACTTGTAATACCCCTACTTGTCCTTGAAGTTGCAGCACTCACATTCTCAGTGCCAGAGCAGTTGGTTATCAGCATGGTTACATGTTCGGTAAACATAGAACAAAGAAGATATGGAATAACCATGTTACTGAAAATGCTATTCTTATAGTAATTTACCTTTGTTTTCTCTCGTTACCTCATGCATCATCAACAAGTATTACCACAAATTTGAACGAATAAGTTTGGCCACTTCTCAAATGCTCCTAAGTCCTAACCACATTTCATACTTTTTCTTTGTAAAATCTATATTTGAGATTTAGATTGTTCGATACAGTCACTTCGCTCAAGAACCACAGTTAAACGCAAAAACAGTCTCCCCAGTAACAGTGTAAGGCTGAGACATCTATCCCGTCCGATTTTTACAATGGCGAGAGCCTCGTGCATGTCAATAGCCCTTTTTACGTACTTCTCTAGCACAATAACCTACTAACAACTTATATCCCAAACATACAAACGCACTAGAGAATGTGGCACAAATGATGATATTGGTATTATTCTACGGTCAATCTCCTCGCTTACCTATAGGATCTCCACTATCAATCTTATCTCGAAGGCTGGTTTTAAGACAATGACCTCTGAACGAGGAGCCGGCCTGGCTATGGAAGACATCACATCAATCAATGAAGCAGCTCCGCTTGGGGAGATGAATTCCCACTGGGATTACCGAAATTGCTAAGAAGTATAGGCCGAGTCTCAAAATTTCCTACTAGACATAAACAGTAAGGCATGAGGAAAGAATGCACAAGGTAAATGAGTAGTGAGTTCTATCTTAAGCATAATATTTGGCGGGGAGGGGGGGCAACCTAAAAGATGTCATACTGTTTCGATTGAGATGTAGCTTAATGGACAGCACAACATGCAACATAGATTGCAACCCTAAACCTAATCTTGAACCCCTAGCAAGCAGATTGTAAGCATTCTCTAAGCCAAAGAGCACACCACATCAATCCAACATTCCCATTTCCAAAGGGATTCATTAGCCCAAAACAGCAGTAAATACATAGCAGTCCCAGCTGCCTCTCCTAACATTCGCTCTTTTCTTCCATAATTTGACATGTCACATCAGAGTTAAATAAAAGACGAGTAAAGCTTAATTAAAAAAATGTCACAGCGGCCCAAATTTTGGAAGTCGGAACACAAAGCGAAAGGCAAACTTTCTAACTTACCTCCTAGCTGAACCCCCAAGTCCCCACGCTCCACCGCTGTCAAATCCGCAGAACCACCACCGGACTCGCCGGGCTCCGCCTCCGCCGCCGGCGAGCTCTCCTTCAGAATAGCCCGGGCAGCCGCAATCGCCGCCGCGGCACGATCAATCACCTGCATCCGCTGCACCCTGTCCCTCTCCTCGGGCGAAACCTCCAGAATCTTCTGGAACTCGCTGCTCCTCCTCTGCAGAACCTCCGCACTCTCCTCCCCCTCCGCCACGTCACCGCTTCCATCAACGGCGTTCTCGGCGATTCTTTGAAACTCAATCACCTTCCTCTCCCGGTCCACCGCCTTCTTCCACATGTCGAGGTAGGAGCCCCCACCGTCATTTGCAACCCTGATTGCTCTTCCTCCTCTTCTGCCCCCTGTTAATTTTGGTTCTAAGGTGAACAGGAGTGGGATTCTGTGTTTGAGAGGTAGTAATAGGGTGGCGCGTGAGGTGGCGCGTGTGCAGTAGTTGAAGTGAGTTGCCATTTTTCTTGTAAGCGTGGGCGGTGGAACTGGGCTATGGTGAAGTTTAACAAGTTTCTTCGGAAGCAAAAAGATTTACTTGAAAATGAAGGAAGGTAGTGATGCTTGTGTACTGAGGACTGATATTACCGGATAATAACTGAATTTTGCAATTTATTTTAGTATTTAATAGGAAAGAAGGGGGAAAGCTGAAGATTACTTGAGAACTGAAAAGTTGAGGGCGAGCACGTGAATGACCATAAGTTTGTGGTTCACGTAGACGGGGCTTTGGGCCTTTTGGGTGGGACTAACAACCATAAACTTACTCTCCGTTTGAAATCAATTCTTTCATCCTTTTGAGAATTGAATTTCAAATCGGGAAATTGAATTTTGATTCTAAATTATTCTTTTTATTTGGAACACAATAGAATTGTAAAATAGATTTCATGTGTTTAAGTTCAAAATGGAATAAAGGTATTGAATGTTAAGACAAGTAAATCATCAGCTGACAATAGGAAAGAAAAAAAAACTATTGCAAGTGAGTTCGCATCCGCCAGTGCCAGCACAAGGGGGTGGCGTGCGCGTTTGTAACTGCAGCGTAAGTGGTGGTGTAACAACACTGATGTTGGAAGTGGTCAGGGTGGTGGATGTGGCGTGGCATCGGACATCATCGTAGTGGGTTGGTTTAGTGATGTGACGGTGGTGGTGGTGATAACATTAGTGACAGTAGAGATGGTTGCTGTAGTAGCGGCAATGGTGGTCATTGTGTGGCATCGGAGACGGCGGGAATTGTATGGCATTGACTTCACCACTGGTGGTGATGGTGGGGCTGTCTAGTGATTGTAACAGTGGTGGTTGTATTAGAGTGTTACTAGAGGTGATGTTGGTGACAATAGTATCAATGGCGATAGTAGTTGCAATGGTGGTGGTGGCAGAGATAACAATCATGTTGATCAAGCAGTAGTGTCACCTAGTGACAATGACACTAGTGGTGGCATCGATAACGGTCGTGTTGGTGGTTGAAATGATGGTATTGTGATGTTCTAACAGTGGTGGTGATGATGAATGTGGTCGTAATGGTAACGTAACACGCTAGTGATAATGGTGCCAACTGTGGTGTTGGTGGTGGGGGTGGCGGTGGCAACAGCCGGTGGCCGTCGTGGTGTGGTGACGATAGCAATGTGCAGTTGGTGGTGGGCGTGGCGGTGATGGTGATGTTAACAGTGATGGTAACAGTGATGGTAGATTCGTAAGTAATGAAAACAAAGGTAGTGTGGCAGTGATGAAAACAGTGGTGATAATCTTTGAGGGCTCGTGTGTTGAAAAATTATTAAAAGGGGGTAAAGTAAGGGGAATAGGTTTTTTTTTTCCGAGTAAACTAAAGATCCATGAAATCCGATCATTTTCATCAAATTGCATACAATAAAAATAAATCTAGTTAAATTCCATGAAATTTAACTCCAGTTCCTTTTCTTGGATATTCCAAACAGGTAAATCTTGAACATTTGAATTAAAATTCTACCAATTTTGCAATTCCAAAAACACTCTTAGGAGGACGTCGACCCAACCGCTCTGGGTTATATCGGTAACCTGACTTGAGTTGTTCATTGATTTGGACATTCTCAAGATTCAATTGCACGGGTGCAATTGGAGTCTAAAAATAAGTGGGCACATCAATTTCACCTCTTTCAGATATGAATACCCATAGCCATTTGTAACCCTAATTGCTCTACATCCTCATCTTCTTCTACGATGATTAAAACTGGGGATTCTCTGTCTGAAAGAAAGTAGGCTGGCAGCACATGCGATGGCGTGTATATTCGAAAGTTGGGAATTAGAGAGTGTCCGTAAGATAGCGTCGGGCCGAACTTAGTTTCGATTGACATGTAAACTCTCCCGAACATACTCATCATCGTCAAAGCCAAGAAAAAGAAAGTCGGGATGGTGTCTCTAATGGATATAATTGAATTTTTCATTTTAAAAATGATAGACATGGAGGAGATTACCATATGAAGCCCTAAAAGGTGTTAGGGTACATGGCAATTAGTTTGTGGTTCACGGAGGAGCAGTTACATTAATAGTGCCCGGATTTTATGGGCCGGACTGAGATAGTCCTCTCGACATCCCATAGCCCAAGCTCCAAACTGTAGAAACCGACAAAAAGTCGCTAAAGACTACAATATATTTCTAGCGACACTAAAAATGCCAATAAGCCATTGAGATTCATGATCACTGTTGTGTCGATGTAACTGTTGCAATGAAATCCCCAGGCACAACTTTGGTTTCCTAAATGTTGCAAGCCATGAATTTACATTTGGTCGGTCTTTTCATATATGAAAACTTTGTGTTCTGTCTGAACAAGATCAAAAGCACGATCGATGATTATTAAACAACCCGAAGCAACTTTCCCACAATGTTGTTGCGGACAAGCATACAAGGCACACTACTAAAACAACACATGATGAAGCACAGAAACATGTCGGTACAACAACGATGACGAGAAGACTAGGCATAGGCATCGGGATTCTGGAGAAGGTAGGCTTCGACAACCTTGTACATTCCCATGACTTTTTCCTTGCCGGCCTTGACTTCCTCTTCCTTGAGCTCGAAGTCACCTTTCGTGTAACAGGTGGTCGTCATCTTAGACATAGTTTCACCATCAGGCGACGATTCAAACTTGACTACGTACGATATTTTCTCGATCTTGTCCTTGATGGCCTCTCCTTCGATCAAAGTGTACTTGTAAGTGTATGTCTCCTCATTGAGCTCATCAATTTGGTGCTTCAAATAGCTCCCTCCTACACAAATAATACCATATGTCAGAATGAAATGAAGACCTTGTCACTGAATGTGAGACTTAAATGATAACTCAACTGCAGTCTCGTTAGAGTCTCAATGCCCCCACCCCCATCCCAAAGAAAAGAAAATTATCCAACAAAAGCATTTTATGAAGTAGGAGTAGTTTAACCTTCAAAGTTGATCTGCTTAATGCTTCCGGCGCCACCATTGCCTTGGATGATTGCGATGCTCTTAATAGCCTGTGGCAAGAGCTTTGGAATCAAGTTGTGGGAGTCGATGATCGAGGCCTTGAATATCCTTCCAACTGGGATCGGGGATGTGTGCTCGTCGGTGAAGGTAATGACACCCATGATCTTGTATGCTTAAACTCCTTTGAAGTTGGCTTTTCGTTCTGTGAGGAACTTGCTTTGTGGACACTGAAGACTTGTGAGGGGATGGAATTTATAGGTGTAAAGCAGATATTTTATTGTTTTTGGAGTACCTTCCCATTGGCTCCTTGTCCTGTTTGAATGTCGATACTCGGTATGCTATTACCTTAAAAAAATAGACCGATGCATACTATGAACTCGACAAGATAAGGCATATTAGGCATTCCTAGTATGCATGTATTGGTTACCAGAGTTAGAGAATGTTAAATTAAAGCACCAACCCAGTTGTTAAAATAATCAAACCTATGATTCATTGGCATCCACAGCCAAGCCATCTATGAGAAATGCTAGAATCATGTCGAAACATCAGAACCTTCTATAGAAATGATGTAACTATGATAATAAGATCAACTGTACTTATGTTACATATTGCACATCTTAGTGCCACTAGAAGAAAACAGGTTTATTGCTACAGCCTCATTCTGTAGCTGTAAAGCCATACTCCATAGCTATAGACTTTATTGCTATGAAATTAGGCCGTAGCAAAATCCGTTGTGTAATTGAGGCCGGGTAGCTAAACTCGTTGCCATAGAATAAAGTTCCATAGCTAGTAAAATGTCTTTCTTAGCAACACTTTTATAACGTGTAGATGGTAACCTTTGACATCTGCTATCAGTTTTCTGAGCGCCAAAATGAAACTATAAATTTGGTAGTAGAAGTTCGCAAAACCGCATATGCCAGCTTCTAACCGTGAGAGAGACCACCAAACTCCGTCAGCACCTCATCAAGGATATACTCGTAGATGGCCAGGCTACCAATATCCATGAACTTGTCCTGTGCGGAGTAGAATAGGGTGTTTTATCATTCTATCCCACTGCTAACCAAATCTGTCTTATTCCATCGTCTCTCCTCCAATTTATTGGCTCCTTGAACTAATTCCTATCAAATAAAACTGATATTATGCATTACTGGGGATAATAGATATTTTATAACAGCATATGGACATTCAAACAGGACATGGAGCAGAATAACTAAGCCATCTTGCCTTTGTCATGCTGTGACCAATTGGTAGCTATTCCACCTATAAATGTCTTGGTTTCACAAACTTCAGTCTCCACACAGAAAGTTCCTTGTATAACTAGAAGCCTAGTAGCCACCTTTCGAAAAAATTCTATACATCATGGGTGTCATTACCTTCACCGACGAGCACACTTCTCCGATCCCAGTATCAAGGATATTCAAGGCCTCAATCATCGACTCCCACAATTTGATTCCAAAGCTCTTGCCACAGGCTATCAAGAGCATCAATATCGTCCAAGGCAACGGAGGCGCTGGAAGCATTAAGCAGATCAACTTTGAAGGTTAACTACACGCCTTCCTCGACCTATTGTTGCACAAGTTTTTTAGAAGCACAAGATTATCAGTGATAAATTATAAGTGATAATTTATCACGTAGTCACACTTACTTACATTGCCATTTTTTTTTTAAAGGAGGAAGTTATTTGAAGCACCATATTGATGAGCTCAATGAAGAGACATACACATACAAGTACACGTTGATCGAAGGAGAGGCCATCAAGGACAAGATCGAAAAGATTTCTTACGAGGTCAAGTTTGAGTCATCGCCTGATGGTGGTGCTATTTCTAAGATGACCACCACCTGTTACACCAAAGGTGATTTTGAGCTCAAGGAAGAGGAAATCAAGGCCGGCAAGGAGAAGGTTATGGGAATGTACAAGGTTGTGGAAGCCTATCTCCTCCAGAACCCCGATGCCTATGTCTAGTGTGCTTCTTGCAATTGTACCATTGCTCCTTAATTTGCTCCATCATACCTGTCCGACTTTTGCTTGTTTGTGGCAGCAACATATGCATAGTTGCCTCTAGTTTTCATTTTTCAATAATATATTCCAATCAGAATAAGCCTTTTGTTTCTAATGTAAGCACAAAATAGTTTATGTTACTTTTGTTGACTTTCTGTGCGTTCGCAAAATAATATTCGAGTATGTAAGGGCCCGTATGTTTACGGTATTCATTTTCTGTTTTCGTTTTTATAATTTTTGTATCAGTTAGAAAATTCGTTCTTGTACTTTTATTATTTTCACAATTCGTTTTAGCTACTTTTTTTGTCAGATTTGTGTACTTATATCATTTTTTTTCACTTCTCTACATGTATCCTTATTATTTATAATGTATACCCCACATTTCTGACAAAGTCCCCCGCTCCCCACTCTCTGCCCTTTCCAACAAGCCTCATCTACCGCCAGCCCTTTCCAACGATTTTCCCCATCTACCGCCGCCCTGCACATGTGCGACTTTCATGGATTCCAATCGATGAACGCTTGAGCTTCAAGATGGGCGACTGCCGAACCGAAACTTCAGGATGAGAGATTGCCAAATGGATTCCAATCGATGAACGCCCGGGCTTCACCTACCAGATCTTTTCAAGATTGATGGCTTTCATGGATTCCGGAAAGAATACACAAAGACATCGAGGCTCTTCACCTACCAGATCTCTCTGTTTTTTTTTTTTGTGAAATGGTGTTACAGTGGTTAGATTGGCCATCGTGGGTTGCAATTGGAGGGTGGTTTATGGTGGCTGTGTGGCGAGGAAATGGCCAGAAGAGATGAGGTTTGAGTGTTGAGTGGTGGGCATAGTGGCTGTGGTGTGATTCTTTGTGGTGGTTCAGTGACGGGTCTGGATAAACGCGGGTGGTGCATGGTGGTGCTGGGGAGAGACGAGACGAGGTTCGAGTGTTGAGTGGTGGGCATGGTGGATGTGGTGCCTTTCTTTTTGGTGGTTCAGTGATGGATCTGGATAAACGTGGTGGTGTATAGTGGTGCTAGGGAGGAGAGAGAGGGAGGGAGCAGGAAAATGTTGTGTCAGACAGGCTTCTGGCTTTTTTGCAAAATTTCTGACATTGAGTTCGATTTTTTGGAAAATGGCAAAAACAACCCAAGGGTGTTTTCACGAAATTCGCTAGTGTTTGGATTTTTTTATTCAAAACAAAACTGGAAAAAGATAAAAGTACACGAAAAATGCATCTTTTTATCATCATTGCTAAAAATGAAAACAAAATTGGGTAAGCATACAAAGTATTCACGTTATTCTGTCAAATTATACTTGTTTGATTGGTAATTACTCTATGAGGAGTATAATATTTAGATGTATGAATCATATGTTACAAATTAAAAACCAGTCAAATGAGACAAAATCTTATACACGAAAAGGCTATTGATTAAATGACATTTTAGTTGCAAAACTAAACTTGCATCCATATGGTACAATACGCCTCAGCTCCCAACAATATATTCATTATAATGGTTCTAATTTTTTTTTTATTTCTTTCAACCAAATTAGTTTGTGATAGGCTGTTTGAAAGATCAATTCACGATTGCTCTAGGTGTAGACTTTACGGTGCATTGTCCATATTATAGAAAGAAAAATGTTTTGTTGCCAGCTTGATTGTAGGAAAATACCTATAATCGGTTGTTTAGCGATAATTAATGATCGCTAAATATTTTTGTGATTTTTCTATTAATACATTCAGCGACAATTCTTAACATCATTTTTAGCATCACTAGATAAAAGCTACTAAAAAATATTTAACCATAATTAATTATCATTATAGGAGGGGTTATAGGTATCTTCCTACTACCCAGGTAGCAGCAAAAAAAAATTCATTACAGAATCAGGGGTGGTGTAAAGAGTTTAACGACAAAACACTCTAGAAATTGTAGAATGTGGCGACGTGTCTATGGTTGGTCGTAAAAAGCCTCTTCAACATGCTCTTTCAACAACACCTTTACTGTAACAAGAAGGAATTGTGATCCACTTTCTTTAGAAAAATATTGAGTGATCCAGTTTGATGGTCTGGACCATTTTGGGGCCACTAGATCGATATCATGTATGTGAAATTACCATTTAATGTTACTAAAAATAAATAGATATATCGTAAGTCGATTCAGTTTGATTTGTGATCGGTTTCAACAAAGTGAACACTGAACCAATAGAACCAAGGTCGGTTTTAGAAACGAGAAACTGAACCATTAAGAGTTTCAGATGGTTCAAATTGGATCGGTTTGAGCAATTCAGAACAATTTGAACGATTTGGTGCTCACCGCTAGCTCATATTGAGTACGTAAGCCTTTATGAAACTCGAGCCAAGTCCCAACCCAGCTCAGAACTCATATCTACAAGCTTACTACAATCTCACTAGGAGCAAAGAACTCTTTCAGATATTTCCCACTCTCTATACAGCTGCATGTTAATGGTCTGATCAACACATTTTGTCCAGCTTGGAACCTTGTACTGAACCAGCTGCTAAATCAGTTGCAAACAACCATCCACATCCCTCTGCTCCTACCTAGAAAATATTCTGGTATTTCTCTCATTCCAAATGATGTTCACAGTTGCAACTAAAACAATCGTGGTGAGGGAACTCATATTTCCCTTAAGAATTTGTTCGATAATTTATCTTGGATAAAAACCTATTTACGACCCGAAAATTGGGCAATGTGTGAGTTTCCCACTATTGCCCGATCTGTTTGCATTTTTTGAGTTATTCGGAGCTAGTCGCGACTTAGTTTTAAGTATATAAGTCGTCTTATGTTATTTTTTAGGGTTAGAAGAGAAAGGCCATTTTTTAGAAGGTTTGTCGAGAGAGACAAAAATATGTTATATCCATTGACAGATATAGTGAAATCGCTGTTAAAATTGTTGTTACTACTGTAGATTAGGCTTTCGCTGAATCAAGTAAATCTTATACCTTGTGTGCCTTTTATTTATGTTATTATCTTCGATTCTTTTCTTTATTATTTGGTGCAAAATATATTATATTATTTCACAAATTGCACGTCATTCTTCCAATTGATCCACACCCTGATCCATTCTTTCCCTTGCGCTCTAATATCACAATGGTACCTACAACTCTCTTTTTAGGCTTGGACGTACCTTTGTTTTTGTAATATCCCACACTTTTTTGAGCGGGTTAAAGTAATTATGTGTGACCCAAAAAAATAATAATAAATAAACGGACATTAATTTTGAACAATACTCAGGTATTAATAGAGTATGGAATGTTAAAATGATTTTGGGGATCAAAATATAATTTTGTAAGAGTTTTTGAGGCCATTTGCTAATATGGAAAACTTTGGGGACTAAACTGTAAATTATTATTTTAGATGGAAAATAATGAAATGAGTGGTATATATATATATATATATATATATATATATATATATATATATATATATATATATATATATATATATATATATATATATATATATAGGGAGCCGATCCACACCCACTAGTGGAGAAATAAAATTTCTCCACCAAACCGCTACAAAGAGTAGCGGTTGGTATTTTTGATTGTAAGTACACAACCGCAACAAAGTGTTGCGGTTGCGCCCCACATGGACCCCTTCCCCCCTCCCCCCGTCTCTCCCCCACCCCCTGCCCAACCGCAACAAAGAGTTACAGTTGCGCCCCACATGGACCCCCTCCCCCTTCCCCCTTCCCCCATGGCCCCCCCTCCCCCTTCCCCCCGTCTCCCCCCACCCCCCTGCCCAACCGCAACAAAGAGTTGCGGTTGGCCCCCTTCACCCACGTGGTGTCCCCCTCGGCAGCCACGTGGCCTCCCCTCCCTTCCCCCATGGCCCCACTTCCCCCGTCCTCCCCTCGGCCGCCACGTGGCCTCCCTTTCCCCCCATGGCCCCCCGTCCTCCCCTCCCCCATGCCCCCAACCGCAACAAAGTGTTGCGGTTGGCCCCTTCCCCCGGTCCCCCGTCCCCTTCCCCCGCCACGTGTCCCGTCCCCTCTCTCCCAACCACGTGGCATCCCCTCCCCCCGCCACGTGGCCCCGTCCCCCCCACCATGCCCAACCGCAACACTTTGTTGCGGTTGGCATGCCAACCGCAACAAATTGTTGGGGTCCCCCACCCCCACCCCACGTGGTGTCCCCCCCCCCCCCGTGATGTCCCCCATGGCCCCCCTTCCCCCTCCCTTGTTTGTTGCGGTCCCCCACCCCCACCCCACGTGGTGTCCCCCCCCCCCCGTGATGCCCCCCCCTTCCCCCTCCGTGATGCCACGTGGTTACTCACGGATTTTTTTTTTCCACTTTATAAACTCTCCCACCCCGAACCCTTTCTTTCACTTTTCTTCCGCTGACCCTTTCTTCCGCTGACCCACTCTCCATCGTCTTTACGCTCGGTGGATAACCGCTAGAAGATTGGTAGATTTTTTTTAAAATATATCAAGTCAAAACAAGTAAGTATTTTTTGGATTTTCCTATAATTCAATTCAATATTAATTTCAAAGTTCAAAAATAGTCATTGTAGACTCAAATCAAAGATAACGAAAAATACAAATTGAAGGAAACAAAAATCAGATCAATCCGAGATCGGATGAGCGGTATTACATTTATAGATTCCAAAATAGCGATTTTTTAGGGCGTCTAAATAAGGATTTTTCACAAATTTATAAAAAATAGCTAGAGCTAGATTTTGCAAAGTGCAAAAAAGAGACCCTAGTTATTTTTAAAAGATCTATATCAAGGAAACATTTCAGAGTTTTTCAAATACTGGAAAGGGGTTAACTGATACGCGGAACCTTGAAACTTTGCACTGTAATTTAAAATATCAAGCCAGCGCGATTTAGCTCGAAACTTTTATGAGAACCCTAGGATGTTGGGAAGTTCCATCCCCCAGGATTTCGGACCATTCCGAAGTCGTTAGCTATTTTTTTGGCCGAACGGGCTTTTAAGCGCTCGATCCGGACACCGGTTCGGGATTTTTAGGCGAAAAGTCCGTAGAATACTTTTTAGATCAAGAATGAATTCGGAAAGCCAAAAATAGCATTTCAATGCACTTTTGAGATCGTTCTGATGCCAGGGGCATTTTGGTAATTTGCCACCCCAAGAGGGGTATTTTGGTAATTTTACGGTGTTAAGTTTTTCAAAGGACTTTTTAGTCCAGAAGTGTAAGTCAAACACCTGAAAGGTTGTTTTGAAGCCATCCCCCAGGATTTCGGGCCATTCCGAAGTCGTTAGCTATTTTTTGGCCGAACGGGCTTTTAAGCGCTCGATCCGGACACCGGTTCAGGATTTTTGGTCGAAAAGTCCGTAGAACTAGACATAAATATTAAGTGTGTACGGGGGCAGAAAGGTGTTGAAGTTACTTATACCGTGTTGTAAGTCTGATGTGAGTTCATATGCCTTGCAGGAGATTATGGCTGGAGCTGGATGGATTGATGAGCACGTCATGGCCGGGGACGAAGAGGAGGAAGATCCCAAGGAGGACCCCTGGCCAAATGACGAGGAGCCCAAGGAAATAGATTTGTCCGGACCAGAGGATGGGGAGGATGAACAGGAAGAGACTGAACCTGAGGTGCCGGTGGGATTTGTGAAGGTTGGTAACACCGTATACCGGACACATCATGTAGAGAACTTTTGGAAACGAAGGTATATTGAGGTAGTGAGGGAAAGGGATCACCTGGTGTATCAGGCGAAGGAGATGCGAGCCATGGAGGGGCAGGAGGTAGAAAAGTTAGAGCGACGTCGTCGTGAGGAGTTGGCACGAGCGAATAAAAGGGAAGAGTATACCTTTGATGCGGGGAGAAGGGTGGTTCGGATGATGCAGGATGGGTTACGAGAAACTCATCCAGCGAGGCCGATGCCGAGGGATCGGCGCGAAATGCTCCTCGATGAGGAGTATTGGTACATGGCACTCGCTCAAGAACGGAATAGATTTTCTCCAGATTAGAGCGAGAAGGAAACGGAGGGAGGGGTAATGTGTAAAAATGTATAAAGTTGACTACTGATGTGTAGGAATGGATAGCGTTGACTGTTGATGTATATATTTGTATAACGTTAACTTTATGCTATAACTGTTGTCTGTACCAAATGTTAATTGTGTTTATGTTAGGAATGGCTCGTCAATTGTAGGAAATCCTGCTGCACAGCCAGCAGCGGTATTTGATGAAAAATATTTTCCCTAGCGATTTTTAGGGCGTCTAAATTAAGATTTTTCATGAATTTATAAAAAATAGCTAGAGCTAGATTTTGCCAAAGTGCAAAAAAGAGACCCTAATTATTTTTAAAAGATCTATATCAGGGAAAAATTTCAGAGTTTTTCAAATACTGAAAAGGGGTTAACTGATACGCGGAACCTTGAAACTTTACACTGTAATTTAAAATATCAAGCCAGCGCGATTTAGCGCGAAACTTTTATGAGAACCCTAGGATGTTGGGAAGTTCCATCCCCCAGGAATTTGGGTCATTCCGAAGTTGTTGGCTATTTTTTTGGCCGAACGGGCTTTTAAGCGCTCAATCAGGACACCGGTTCGGGATTTTTGGGCGAAAAGTCCATAGAATACTTTTTAGATCAAGAATAAATTCGGAAAGCTTAAAATAGCATTTCAATGCACGTTTGAGATTGTTCTGATGCCAGTGGGCATTTTGGTAATGCGTTGGTAAGCTAGGTTAAAGATCCATTTATAGTTTTGGAATGTAAATATTATGGATACTAAGTTGGTTTACGATTATATTTTGTTCTTAGATATATGGATTTCAACGCCGGACCTCATGATACATCAATCCTATACGATGACGATTACCACGTCGCGAGGTACGTATTTGACGGTGTCGATAGGGGTGTTTTGGAAACAATTCAAAGCACAAGTCACCACGATGAGTGGGTACTAAACGAGGAACAAATACAACTATTACATCGTCAAAATCTATCTATGTTCACCGATCCCGGGATTTGGTCTCGACACGACGATTGCCTTATATCCGCTCTAGTTGAAAGATGGAGGAGCGAGACGAACTCATTTCACTTCCGGTTTGGTGAAATGACTATTACATTAGAGGACGTCGGATTTATACTTGGAATCCCATGTCACGGCAAACCCATTACTTCGAGCAAAACGTCTGCATCCATAGCGAAGATGGCTAGGCAGTATTTCCCGGGAATTCCGAGGGAAGCTCTTACAACGAACGGCATCAAACTTAAATGGCTAAGAGAGCAGTATGGCGTGCTACCGGATGAATACACTCCTCACGATTTCGTGACGTATACGAAAGCATTCCTTCTGTATATTATTGGAGCCATATTACTTCCGACTCATTCGAAAAACACGGTGCATCCGAAGTATATGGTGTTCTTGGAGGATCTTGAGGAGGTATACTCGTATTCGTGGGGTTCAGCTGTCCTTGCGCACCTATATCGAGCACTGCACAAAGCATCGAGAAAGAGTGCAAAGTCCATTGCGGCCTGCCTCACTCTATTACAGGTTTGAGCATTTATTGTCTTGGTTGACGTGTCAATATATTCGTGCATCAATGTGCTAATTCCAGATAATGTTTGCATTCACAGGTTTGGTCTTACGAGAGGCTACCCACGGGTCGTCCACAACCGCGGGAATATTCTGATGAGACGTGGCCTAGGGTGTGGGCCTGGGGGCCTACGACCAACCGGAGGAGACGGGTAGACCCGCACCACCATCTAAAGTTCTATCGGGGGGAACTAGAGATACTCAATGCATCCCAGGTGACATGGCAGCCATATAGCAAGGTGATGCATCGGTTGGATGAGTGGTGTTGGCAACTTCCGGTGTCGTACGTGCTGGCAGGTTTGGTTCGGGTGCTGCTTATTCACTTCGAAGTATGTGAGTTTCAGATGCCCGATCGAGCTATGAGGCAAGCTGGCTGTCTACAAGCGATACCAAAACCCGCTGTAGACATGCGGTCGTACAGGAGTGGTCGAGGGCCGAACTTCGAGGTGCTTGATGCCTTGAATTTGTTGAGCGACGAGGTGCAACAGTGGAATACTTGGCAAGAAACATATGATAGCCTTGTATCGCTGAAGGCCGACAGCATCAGCATTGAGGAGTACCTGCAATGGTTTCTCAAGGTGACGCGCACGAGGGTGAATCGCCCTTCCCAGGCGAGGAAGACATCGTATGCACCACGTGAGATCTATGACCAGTTCTGGGCATTAAACATTGTAAGTCAGGCTAGTGTTGTTTCAATTTTTATTTGCGTGCCTTATCTACCATGCCTGAAATGATTAGCCATATTTTGTATGCATGTTTTTTAGGTTGACCAGGGCACTGAGGTGTTCAAGCAGCTGGAGGGGTTTGACTGGTTTGTCGCGCAAGCTCCTGACAATCTCAAGAGGTCCATTGAGAGGTACAAGACTGAAGTTCAAAACTTTAGTCTTGTGTACCGGGGTTACCAAGGGGAGCCGTCTAGTCACTTGCCTCCTGACGCGTACGACCATCAGCCCCAGAGTCAGGTGTGGGAGCCGTCTACTCGCTTGCCTCCTTCCGCGTACGACTCTCAGTCCCAAAGTCAGGTGTGGGAGCCGTCTACTCGCTTCCCTCCTGACGGGTACGACCATCAGCCCCAGAGTCCGGTGTTAGAGCCGTCTAGTCTCTTCCATCCTGACGCGTACGACCATCAGCCCCAGAGTCAGGTGTGAGAGCCATCTACTCGCTTGCCTCCTGACGCGTATGACTATCGGCGCCAGAGGTGACCCAAGTAGGAATCCAGGCATCGCGCCCAAGCATCCGGTCGGATAAAGGACAACCGACGAAGCCATTGAGTCCGGCCAAACGGGATTGGATCGACCGGCACTACTTTGGGCATGAGCCAATCGCTACAGTAGACTTTCCAGTTTCAGGATTCCTAGCTCACTCTGATCTAAGACTGTTGGCGTCAAACACAGATATTTCAAATTTTCTTATTGACGCGTATATAGATCTGCTCCGTGTTAGAGAGCTAAATTATAACACCTGCCAAACTTTGAAGCTCAACATGTATGCCTCTTTTGTTATCCCCTTCGTGGTGAATAGCATGAAGGAGTTCACAGAATGGAAGAGGACGCGAGGGACAAACAAGGGTGAATGGAGACCATCTGCAAACGTGCTTTCCTACTTGAACGCGGACTATCAATGTCACGCAGCTGAGGCGAACCTAATCATGCTACCTGCTCTTCATGCAAGCCACTTCTTCCTATTAGTTCTTTTTCCAGAGAATAAAGTGGTCCACATATACGATAGCCTAAGGGAAGACGGACCTGGTCGGCAGCTGGCGCAGGTGTACTCCACGTACATCAATGCAGTGGTTAGTTTATATTTCTTGACCTTCGCTCATTGTCTATTCTTCTTGTTATATAGGCTTGATATCCTTTTTTATTGTTGGATGCAGACTACTATCATTCCACTAGCGTGCCGACATTTTAAGGGGGAAGCCATCACGAGCAAAACAATGATTGATCCTTGGACGGTCGTGACAATACAAAACCGACCAAAGCAATATAACAGTCATGATTGCGGGATTTACGTCCTCAAGTACATGGACTACATAGCTCGCTCAGATGTGCTCGAATATGATACGTGGTCTCGAAACGATGCCCTGACGTTTAGATATAGGATAGCCTGGGAGCTGAAAAAGAGTGTAGCTAGACGCCTTCCTTACCATTATCCTGATATGTAATAGACTTCGTATGGATTATTATTACTATTGTTGTATTTTGGATATTAAGCTTTGAAAATTGAATTAGCCTTACTATTACTATTGGTGCATTTTGGACAAATGGGCTAACTAGCGTGCCCAAGGTGCAATGAGCAAAAAAAAGTGACAAAAAAAACGACGTAATTTTTCGAAAGTTATGAATTGGGCCCCTAAAGTGTGCCCGAACAGGGCCTTCGTAGGAAAACCCAAAAAATAATGTGTCTCATTTTTTTTCGAAATTGATACAAATGAGCTAACTAGCGTGCCCAAGGTGCAATGAGCAAAAAAAAAGTGACAAAAAAAACTACGTAATTTTTCAGAAGTTATGAATTGGGCCCCTAAAGTGTGCCCGAACAGGGCCTTCGTAGGAAAACCCAAAAAATAATGTGTCTCGTTTTTTTTCGAAATTGATACAAATGGGCTAACTAGCGTGCCCAAGGTGCAATGAGCAAAAAAAAAGTGACAAAAAAAACTACGTAATTTTTCAGAAGTTATGAATTGGGCCCTAAAGTGTGCCCGAACAGGGCCTTCGTAGGAAAATCCAAAAAATAATGTGTCTCGTTTTTTCCCAAAATTGATACAAATGGGCTAACTAGCGTGCCCAAGGTGCAATGAGCAAAAAAAAAGTGACAAAAAAAACGACGTAATTTTTCGGAAGTTATGAATTGGGCCCCTAAAGTGTGCCCGAACAGGGCCTTCGTAGGAAAACCCAAAAAATAATGTGTCTCGTTTTTTTCCGAAATTGATACAAATGGGCTAACTAGTGTGCCAAAGGTGCAATGAGCAAAAAAAAAGTGACAAAAAAAATAACGTTATTTTTCGGAAGTTATGATTCCACAAACCAAATCACAAATTTAATCATTATAAAAATTCAATTTATACAACTGAACCATTAACCCTAACACTCATCATCATCATCGTCCTCTTCGACCATACTGCCAGGTTCGATACCTAACACTTTATAATGGTTTCTCTTGTCATGATCAGTCATCTTATTACACAACGCACACTTTCGCAATTTTTTTTGACCCGTTGCTTCTTCAATCGGATTCTTCATGCGTATTGCTCTTTTTCGCCCTTTTGTTTGAGAAATAATCGGATCAAAAATGTCGTCCTCCTCACCTTGCAGGCTAGTGCCGTCAATGACTGGCTGTGAAGCTCGATTGAGCGGTCTGTCTCTTCTTTCTGGTAATGCCGCCCTAAACTGTGCAAGGTTAGCCTTATCCCGTGCGGCTGCTTCAACTTGATACCTGTACCCATCGAATGTTGACGCTGCATCCAATGATAAACCGTGCATGATGTTACAAAGGTGATTATATCGCAGCGTCTCAGATTGCTCGAAATCAACTGAAACATTGGGCACGTAAGGAATGTGACCGTGGACTCTATTGGCTTCCTTCGTCCACCGTTCCAAGATATACTGTGGAGGGATTTCATGAGCATTCTTGGCGCTAAAAACCCTCAACGCGTGTCGACAAAGTATACCTTTATGCTCAAACAGTTGACAGTTGCAATTAACCAACCCGGTGTCCTTACAAACTGCAACGGTAAAATGTCTTCTGCTCCTCGGAGCCGACGAAGAGCACGGATTGGCGAAATTCGTCACATTTGTCAACGCATAAACCTTGAGATCTCTGGTGGAATACTCATGCAACTTTGTCATGCTATATTGATTCGACTTTAGCAGTTCCTCTTGAAACTGTCTAAACATTTCCTTCGTATAGACTTGAGCCGCATGAGCCTCCAAAGGTGAAAAGACTACTATGGCTCTTTCTTTGTAAACTGTAGCCGCGTCGGCTTCTCTCTCAAGGAAAAATTGCCTGTCAAGAGCTTTCTGCATCTCTAGTACGAACTCTTGTATACTAGAAGAATGGCCTACGTACCCATCAAAGAATGCATTCATACCTTCGCTTCTCGAGGTCGTAGTCATTCCGGCTGCAAAAAACTGCTTGGTGTAGGCACCGACCCACTGTGTCTTGATCTCATACAACGATTGTAACCATTCATGATTGTGCAAATAGTAGTCATCCATTAACTTGGCCCACCTCTCCTCGAACACGTCTACCGTCAACGATTTCTTCACACATGTATTAAAGTCAGTCTTGAATGTCGGATGGTTTGCATATACATTGTGAAGCCGTTCGGGATATTTGTTGCTTATGTGCCATGTGCACAGGCCATGGTGAGTATCTGGAAGGACCTTAGCGATTGCATTTTTCATTGCCAGATCTTGGTCGGTGATGATGGTCTTTGGAGGAATATGATACATTGCTTTAAGCCACGTTTCAAATAACCACGTAAATGACTCCTCCGTCTCATCCCTAAGCAGGGCAAAGCCAAACAAGATTGACTGATAGTGGTGGTTCACCCCGGTGAACGGAGCAAAAGGCATAGAGTACTTATTTGTGCGGTATGTGGTGTCAAACGTCACAACATCCCCAAAATTTTGGTAAGCAGCTCTAGAACGGGCATCCGCCCAAAATATAGTACTAATGCGGTTCTCATCATCCAGTTGGAGACTATAGAAAAAGCCAGAATTCTCACTCTGAAGGTGCCTAAAGATATCAAGTGTAGCTTGAGAATCACTCTTACCGAAAGACTCTCTCCTCTGAACACGAAGTTCATTTCGAAGGTCTACTTCGTTGAAACTCAACTTGTCAATCCCCCCAACCTGGCTTGAGAAAACCCCCATCATTCTAGAAGGTGGAATTTTAGCCTCGTCCATTGTAAATATCAGTTGTCTGTGTGCCGCGCTTATTTCTCGGTGTTGATGAATTTGACTAATCTTACTAGGGGTCATCAACTGATGATTATGGCTCAACTCCACTCCCGTCACAACCCAATGGCTTTCATTTCTCCGGTGTACTGCATACACATGGGCCTTGCAGCCGGTACCCGGAAATGTGTCCCGTTTTCTTTGTCTTGTTGGCCCTTCGTCACTGACCTGAACAACCGGGGGTACATACGGTGCTCCTCTATGACACTCAAATAGTCTTCCACAAATTTGATCTGTATTCGCCCGTTTTCTACTCGTCTTAATTCTAATACCGAAACCTATCGTTTTCGAATATGCTCTATAGTATGCTTCAACTTCGTCCAGTGTTTGAAAAACTTGACCCAAGTAAGGTGGATCAGAACCTTCACAAAAAGTATTTCCTCCAGTTGCATCCATATTGATACTGAAATCTAAAAAATAAAAATGTATATCATTCTCAACAAGTCATAGAATTAAATAAAATAAAAATAAAAATTATTTCCTCCAGTTGTGTTATAATGTTCAATCACCAAAATACCCCCGGTAAGCGACAAATTATCGAAATGCCCCCGGGGGTTTATTATCACCCTAACGCCCCAAACCAGCTTCAAAACAATCTTTCAGGTGTTTTACGTACACTTCTGGACTAAAAAGTCCTTTGAAAAACTTAACACCATAAAATTACCAAAATACCCCTCTCGCGTTCAGTAAAATTACCAAAATACCCCTCTCGGGTTGGCAATTTACCTAAATGCCCATTTGTATCAGAAAATCTCAAAAGTACTTTGAAATGCTATTTTAAGCTTCCCGAATTCATTCTTGATCTAAAAAGTATTTTACGGACTTTTCTCCAAAAAATCCCGAACCGGTGTCCGGATCGAGCGCGTAAAAGCCCGTTCGGCCAAAAAATTAGCCAACGACTTCGGAATGGCCCGAATTCCTAGATCTTTTAAAAATAACTAGGCTCTCTTTTTTGTACTTTGGCAAAATCTAGCTCTAGTTATTTTTTATAAATTCGTGAAAAACTGTCTAATTAAGTTTTCACCTTTAGCGACAATTACGTTTCGTATTCACATTAAACAAACATAGTGTTGCAA
>JAVXUP010004506.1:0-31037 GCA_033070095.1 Escallonia herrerae
TACTAGCCGCCATTATGGAGATGCAAAAATCCATACAAGCCCTGTCCTCACAGCAGGCCGCTCCATCAATCCAGCCTTCAGGACCGGGGCCAGCTTTTGACATCGCCCCGGCCCCAGTGTCGCGACTACCGCCGCCTTGGATATCCAGACCCTTGGCGGTAGGGCTCGCAACACCCTCGCTGCCGGTAGCCGACATATCTCCTTCTGCAGTGCCGCCCCGCAAGCTACACACGGATCTCGGGCCAGTCTTGCAGCAGATTCTCCCCGCTGTCACACCATCTCATCCGACGCCGGCAAGAAGCTCCTCCGAAACGCATGACTCCATCGAGATGGAACCTAATCCCTATCCAGTTGAGCAACACCAAACCCCCGGCCAAGTGATGGGCATGTCTCGCCAACCCACACTTGCCCCTGCACAGCTGCCCCTGCCAGCACCTGCACCATACCAACCCTCCCATGTCCCCGTTCATCAAGCCGTGCCATCTGGGGGCTCGGGGGCTCGCGACGCACCAGGCGGTCATCACCCCTTGACCGGCAATGAGGCACCATCCTCCAACTATGTCACTCGGTCAGATTTGGAAGCCCTTGTCCGTCGCCTGTCGAGGAATTCCGAGCCGGACTCCTCAACCCGTCTAACCGGACACGCCCCGTACGCCAATGATATCGCCATCGCACCCTACCCCCTCAAGTACAAGCAACCAAACTTTGTGCTCTTCAACGGACGTGAGGGAAACGCCCGTGAACATCTAACAAGGTTCGCAGGCTCCTTGGAGCAGTATGGTACAGGAAGCAGCTTAAAGTTGAGAGAATTCCACAAGTCCCTTACAGGCTTGGCTTACACTTGGTATCACCAGATCCCCGCAGGGACCGTCCACACCTGGAACGACATGGTCCAGCTGTTCTTAGACAAGTTTCATTACGAGACCGAGCGCGTGACTATCGTTGATATTGCTGGCATTCGCCAGAACCAGGGAGAAGACTTGAATAAATATGTGCATCGTTTTCATCTCAAGTGCCTTGAGTGCACAGATTTCAGCAAAGACGAAACGTTGGTTCCCATATGCATCAAAAATATGATTGACGTCTACCGAGTGCATATCGAGAACCTACAGTTAAGGTCATGGGGACACCTCAAGGAGACAGCCCGACGAACTTACGAGACAGTTGGTCCTGTCAAGTCATGGAAGCCTCGACCGCAAAGTACGCTGTTGGCCTCAGCAGATACACCTATCACTCAACGTAGCAACAACAGCAACAACTATGCAGGCTTCAAGCGTCAGCTTCCAGATGTGAACCAAGGCTCCGACAAGCGAAGGCAACAAAGGCCTGCACCTGACTATCCCTGTGATCTGAATACAGTGAAGGAACTCTTGGCGGAATGGGTGGCGCATGACAAAAATTTCCAACTGCCACCAATGCGGACCAATATCACAGACGAAGAAAAGGCCAGGCCCACCTACTGTCCTTTCCATCGAGCCCTTGGCCATCCGCTCAAAGATTGCAATGCACTGCGAACCATCTTTGCAAGGAAGGTAGCGTCGGGCGACCTGCAGCTACGGAAGAACAACGATGTGCGCAAAGATCCCTACCCACCGCATCGCAACAATAGGGAGCACCAGGCCCTTATGGCTGTCACTGACCATGTCGAGCCTGTAATCCACGAAGCCCCGGCAGAGCCCACACTGACCCTCGTGCCTCCTCCAGCTAAGCAGTCGATGCCTTCCTTTCGACAGATGACGAAGATCAAAAGTTTTTTTGATGAAATGGGGTTTTCACCCGCCGCCCGGACTTACCTTTCCAATTGCCTGCTCGAGGTCACCACCGGCCTCGGTCCCGAATGCTTCGCCGTCCAGGCTGAATTACGTCACATCCCCTCCACGGCCTTAGTCTTCTCGGATGAAGACTCGCCGCCGGTCGAGCATCACAATCGGCCGCTGTTTTTAGAGTGTACTGTTAATGGCACGGGCTTCCGTCGTGCCTTGGTTGATTGCGGCGCCTCGATCAACATCATACCTCTCATCACCCTGCAACAGGCCGGCATTCCCCCAAGGAAAATCATCCGTGACCCCGTCAAGATTACCGGCTTTGGACAGGGTCCTCAGTCGACCCTCGGCCATATCACTGTCGACCTCATGGTCGGAACTGTCCGTCGCGACACTACTTTTCACGTAATAGACAGCGAGTCTGCCTTTCACCTCCTGCTCGGGCGACCATGGATCCATGTCAACAAGGCCGTTCCCTCAACATACCACCAATGTGTGAAGCTGGTAGCCGGTTCTACGGGACATGAGGTAGCAATGACAATCCCTGCAACCAAAGCCCCCTTTGAATGCGCCGAGTCTTATTTCGCCGAGGCCTCCTTCTTCACTAATTTCGCCGAGGATGGTGAGAATGCTACTCATATACATTCTACCAGGCTGCCGACCTGGGATGAGCTGTGCGGGGACAAGCTTCCCAAGGCCAAAACCGAGAGAAGTAACAAGAATAATGGGTCAACCCCACCGCTTCCGCCTGCTGCCACGACCAATTCCCCCCCTTCTTCCCCCAAGTCCAAGAAGCAAAAGGCTGAGCCGGCCTTTCGACGTATCGTCAAGGACGGCAAAATCATCTATCAATTATGACGGTATGCAGGGGCTCCAGGCGGTCCCTCATCAGACCCCCTCGACCCCGACCCCCTTGGAGAGACTGAATGGTGCCGCACGGCCGAGCATTGCCAGCCAGATCCTGACCTCACCCCCGGCGCGGCACCACCTTGCTATGAGGACGGCCCTCGACCACAGGCTGAAGATATTGAAGAAATCAACCTGGCCGACCCGGGCGAAGAACCGCGGCACACCTACATTGGCACAAAACTCGCCCCCGGCCGAAGAGAGGAATTGGTTTCCCTCCTGCACGAGTATCGTGATGTCTTGGCATGGAGCTACAATGAGATGCCCGGACTGGATCCTGCCTTAGTCACACACCATCTCAACATTGCTACCGGATCCATCCCTAGCCGACAGCACCCGCGGACATTCCGCCCCGAGCTCGAATTGAAAATCAAGCAAGAGATTGAACGCCTCCTGCAGGCAGGCTTCATCGAACCTATCACTCACCCTATTTGGCTGGCTAATGTCGTCCCTGTACAAAAGAAAATGGCCAAGTCCGCGTCTGTATTGACTTTCGGGACTTGAATAAGGCATGCCCCAAGGACGAGTTTCCACTACCCAATATCGACATGCTTACGGAGGCCGCCGCCGGATATGAAACTTTATCTTTCATGGATGGGTTCGCAGGTTATAATCAGATTCGCATGAACCCCGACGACAGCGCCAAGACAGCCTTCCGCACTCCTATGGGTAATTTTTGTTGGAAAGTTATGCCTTTCGGCCTCAAGAATGCGGGTGCTACGTATCAAAGGGCTATGACAGCAATATTCCATGACATGATACACCGTACTGTGGAAGACTATGTCGACGATCTTATTATCAAATCCAGAAGGAAAGTGATCACCTCACCGACCTTCAAGCGGTCTTTGATCGTTGCCGCCAGTATAACATGCGGATGAATCCATTGAAATGTGCCTTCGGCGTCTCCTCCGGCAAGTTCCTCGGCTTCTTGGTCAGTCGACAGGGCATCGACGTTGACCCCTCGAAAGCAGCCTCCATCCAAGAAATGCCCGCCCCCAAGAACACAAAGCAACTGAAGAGCTTCCTCGGCAAGGTCTCTTACCTCCGACGCTTCATACCCGCGCTGGCCGAGCTCATTACGCCATTTCAACACTTGACGCGTAAAAGCGCACCATGGAATTGGGGCGCGCCCCAACGGCAAGCATTTGAACGGATTAAGGCGGTCCTCATGTCACCGCAAACCATGGTCGTACCACAACGGGGCATCCCACTCCTACTCTACCTGACTTCCACACCCAGATCCATCGGGGCTTTGCTTGCCCAAGAAGTCGAAGGTGTCGAGCGTCCTGTTTATTACCTCAGTAGAGTGATCAGAGGGCCCGAAGCCAACTACTCCGAGCTCGAGAAACACTGTCTAGCCTTGGTGTACGCCTCACAGAAGTTCAGACATTACTTTCTGGCGCACCAGATCACACTCGTCACCAAGGCTGACCCACTCCGTTACATGCTTACGCGTCCCGCCCTGTCTGGCCGACTCACACGGTGGTTGCTGCTATTGGCCGAATTCGGTTTATCTATCAAGAATCCTACAGCTCTGCGGAGCCAAGCACTTGCAGACCTCCTGGCCTTCTTCCCACGCCAACAATGTGAACCGATATCGGATCAACTGCCTGGGGAGGAGACAGCCCTGATCACCGACATCGATGAACTGTGGACGCTTGAATTCGACGGCTCTGCCACTAGCAAAGGTCCCAATGGCACGCCCCTCCGGCAAGGGGGTGCCGGCATAGTCCTCCGGGCACCAGACGGTGTTACCACTTCATTATCTTTCAAACTTGCATTCCCGGTGTCTAACAACGAAGCTGAATACGAGGCACTTGTCATTGGCCTCATGATCGCCGTCAGTATGGGGGCTAAGGCGCTGTGTGTGAAAGGAGATTCAAATTTGGTCATGAAGCAGGCGGACGGGGAGTTCGCGGTCAAAGAACCAGCCTTGGCACCTTATCGTGCCTTGGTGCAACACTTGGAAGGAAGACTCGGTCATGTCCAGTATGAACATCACAATAGGTGCCACAACAGACATGCGGACTGCTTGGCCACGATCGCGTCAAAGATAGAGGTCGATGGTGAACAACGGATGCTAACCATCGTCAAGAGAATGGAACCATGCACAGCACTGAACCTAGTCCCGAGGGACGTTACTGCGGACGATTGGAGGCAACCTATTATCGACAAACTTAAAGCGCCATCTCTTGCTCATGCCTCCACCCTTACAGACTTTTCAATGATGGGAGATGTCTTATACAGGCGGTGTCCCGGAGGCACTCTAGCCAGGTGTTTGGCACCGGAAGAGGCAAAGCACAAATTACAGCTCGGCCACCAGAAGTGTTGTGGCCTCGACGGTCCCCCTCTGTATCGTCGCCTCCAGCGTATGGGCCTATATTGGCCATCCATGGCCAAGGACGCCTCGGATATACAAAAAGATTGTCCCGAGTGCTTGTATGCACCCGACGGGGCAGAAGCTCTTGTCATTGACATCGAAGGTGACTGGCGCCAGCCTTTCATCCAGTATTTATCCCACGGGATTCTACCACCTGACCGCGGCTCAGCACGATCCATCAAGCGCAAGGCAGTCAAGTATTTTGTGACGGAAGGCGAGTTGTTTCGCAAGGGATTTTCGGGACGCACCCTGCGATGCTTGCAGGGTGCCCAAGTGGTCAAGGTCATTAACGAAGTACACAATGGTGATTGTGGTGAACATCAAGGCTCCCAGAAGCTGTATGCAGAATTACTAAGATTGGGGTATTATTGGCCGACTATGGAATCCGACTCCATCTCGCATGTCCGACGCTGCCAACCCTGCCAGCGGCACGCCGACAGGATACACACGCCAGCATCCGACTTGCACATGATCTCAGCCCCGTGGCCATTTCATTCTTGGGCCCTCGACCTCATCGGCCCCATCCACCCGCCGTCCAGACGCCATTCATGGATCATGGTTGCTACTGAACGCTTCACGAAGTGGGTTGAAGCCGTACCTCTGCGGAGAGCCACGGGAGGTGCCGTTTCTAACTTCTTACGTGACGTCATCTGTCGTTTCGGCATCCCTCGGTGTATTATATCTGACAATGGCACCCCATTCATTAACCGAGAGGTTCGAGCTCTCATGGAAGGGTACAACATCAGCCATGCTACATCAACTCCCTATTACCCGCAAGGTAATGGTCAAGCTGAAGCTTCCAACAAGACTTTGCTACGAGTATTATCGCGAATGGTGCATGACGCCGACCGGTCGTGGTCCGAACAACTGAATCTGGCACTCTGGGCCTACAGAACATCCCTGCACACAGCGACAAAGGCCACGCCCTTCTCTCTCGTCTACGGGGACGAGTGCGTGGTACCTGCCGAGATCGCAGAACCATCGGCTCGACTTTCCCTAAGCAGCGGTCTCGGAATGAAGCAGCCCGGCTGGCGGCACTTGACGGCCTCGACGAACGACGAGCCACGGCCCTGCGCCGCATGAAGAAGTATCATGAGCAGCTCACGAAAGCTTATGGGAAGACCGTCAAGCCACGTTCATTTATCGAGGGTGACCTTGTTCTTCAAGCCGCCAAGCATGTGCGGGCCAACATGTCAGCTCCTAAATTCACGCCAAACTGGGAGGGCCCTTTCACGGTGCACGAGGCCCGCACTAATGGCTCGTACCTCCTGCTCAACCACGACGACGGTCAGGTCTCGGCCCCCATCAACGGCCGCTACCTGAAGAAGTATTATGTTTAGTCACGACAATATTCCCTCAGCCCTATCCGCCCGCGTCATAGTACGCGCTCTCGTAGCATTTTTGTACATGCGACATTGCTTACAGACTTGTATTTTTTTGTTGATCTGTGTAGCGTTCTACACTACTCATGTAATGGTGTTTTGTACCACGTCCTATCAATACAAAGTCATGCTGTTACCTCAGCTTCTGCCTAGCTAACACTCATTCTCAACCTATGCTTCCTAAGTCACTTTCTACGGGCGGGAATGGGAGAGCATTCACAGGTGACCAAAACGCGCAAGACATTCAAAAAAAAGAAGAAGGGAGAAGAAAGAAGAGAGCAACCGAACATAACATACAATAAGCCAAGACCATCGAAAATATGTACATATACATCAAACGTTTACTAGCCGTCATTAAGCACTACAACTACAGCAAAGTAACATACAAGCTAAGAAAGTCTAGACAACAGCGATGCAACTGGGTGGGAGCTGAATGCCTGAAGTGCCTCCCGCTCTGCTTGTACCTCTGACCATCCAGCATCAAGCTCGGCCTGTCGCCCCAACCGCTCTGACTCTCGCCCGTCCACCTCACCTCGCCGCCTCTGTAGATCGGACAACTGCCTCTGCAAATCGACGAGCTGTCTCTCTATCTCTGCTACCTGCATGTCAATCCCGGCCAACTCTGCGGTAATCTCTGACCGCTCCGCCTCTAATCCTGTGCGGCGCCGCTCCAGCAACATCTCCCGCATGACCACGACTGCGCGCCTCTCATCCATCTCATGGCTGACGCTCCTCGACCTAAAGAAATCTGCTAGCCAGTCCAGCTGCATACCTAGCGATGTGAACGGAGCGAACTCTGAAAGCGACCGAGCAACGAACTCTGCAGTCCAACCCGTCGACGGCACACTGGCGAACGGCAGCAACCACTCCATAAACCCGGCAGACACCCACATCCGTAGTACTGGGTTCTCTACCCCCACCCTCTCGAATGTCTGCGGGAACGCTGCCTTCACCAGTTCTAACCGGCGCACCGTCTCCGCTGGTAGCTGGAGGCCCCCCCAAGTCGCCACATCCACCTGACCGCTCGAGGATCCTCTACTCATCTCTCCGGCTGTCGCGCCACTGCCGCCCGCTGCAGAAATCTCCGACATTCCACCCGCCCTCTGCGCACCAATCGTGGCTGAGTGCATCGCCAGTAGAGTAGCGCCAACCTCAACCACGGACTCCGGCAATGTGTCGTGCCGTCGCGCCACCACAGCCTGAACCGGTGTCTCATGCTCACGAATCGAGGCAGCAACAACAGACTCAGGCTCCGCCATGTCACCACCATCACCTCCCACAACCTGCGTCTCCATGCCTGTCCACCAGTCCTCGTCAATATCAAACATCACTGTATCGCTCCCCTCTCCGCCGTATAGTGCCCCCACCGTTTCCTCAGTAGCAGGCAATGGACTCACCCTCCTCGTCACACCGGCCGCCAATATCTCAACGGCCTCAGTCTCATCACTGTCAACTAATCTGCCGGCCTCGGCTGCCATAACCTCCTCGCCTTCGATCTCGGTCTCAGCCTCGCTACCCTCCGCGACCGCCTCTTCCTCGTCCCCCTGGCAAAACCGCTGTCAGTTCACAAATTATGAGCAATATGCAAACCATATTTATACGACAAAAAGAAAGGACAGAAGCAAACCTCAGAGTCTAGCTCCTCTAATACGTCGCGCGGCCTCTTCGCCCCTGATATGTGTGGGGCTGATGTACCAGCACTAGCCTGACGCGCTGTCTCCATCATCCCCACTCGCAATGCCGACAAAGGCCCCTTGCCGGCCCCCGGCACCCTCGGCACCTCTGCAATAAGCTCCTCTCCACGGTCCTCCCCGGGAGCAGCGTCCCCCAACTCTACGGCATCCTCCTCCGCCTCCCTCTCCGAGCTCGGAACAGAACTCCCGGTCACCAGTGACAGCATCCCGCACTGCCTCGCGACTGTGGCCGATATCAGACTCAGGGCTCGGTCGCATGCGAACACATCTACCTGTCGACGTGTGCCTGACGGCTGTGCCAGCCATCCGGCCCAACTCCCTCGCAGTCGCTCCCACCAATGCGCATAATCCGCTGTCACCGCCCCTGCCACCTCTGTCCCTGGCTGCCTCCACTCTGTCGTCGGTGCCGGCCACTCGCGGGCTCTGTCATATCGTGTATACCCAAAAGCCGTCGCCACACTCCAAGGGCTGTCATAACCGCATGGGGGCTCTAGGTCATACCCGAATGCCAACGACAGACGGTCCGGGCAATACCTCGCCACATAATAGCAGCACTCGGCGGGCTTCCCGCCATCATCTGTCAACACCGGGAGCCAGCCGGGAAAATACGCGACCAATAGCGCCAGCTGTCCTGGCGCTAACTCGCCTCTCCTGCTCAGATCTGTCGTCACCTCCTGCACGTGCAGCCATGGCGGCGTACCATATGACGCATGCATCTCCATATAGGGCCGTCGCTCGCATTCCTCCCGTTTGTCTAGAATCTGTGCCAACGGACACCCCGGCCTCCTGATGCCTGCCCAAGCAAAAGCCCGAGACCCGCTGCACCACAACGCCACCTGCCGTGACCTGCCTGGACGGGTCACTGTCCCCATCGTCGGTGACGGATGTGCGAGTGGGTATCCATCAGGCCGGTACCCTGGAAAGCACTCGTACAGGTACCTCTGCAAGAACATCCAGTCCACGTACGTCGCCACCTGATACCGACCATACGACCGCTTCACGTCATTCACGAACTGATCTAGCCGCGAGTATAACGTGCCCAAATACACCGGAGCCAAGCCGACCCGCCTTCCCTGCGCCATCCGAATGGCCAAGGGAAACACCCTCGGGGAAATGCCATCCTCAGGTGTCCCCTCAAACACAAACCTGCAAGCAACGACCGGCAACATATGTCAGTTTGACGTTTTACATGGCAAGCAGGACATACGATATATTCACGCATAATCACATGACAGTACAAAATTTACCTCGACAAGAACATAGCCAAAAACGCCACCAACTCGTACCGATCGCTGCCATGATACGGCCCCATCACGAACTGGGCAGCATTGCCCAACCTCTGGCCTGTCCTCGCCTGCGGCGTACCATAGAACTGGCGCAGCCAACCACCGTACGTCCCCTTCCGGTGCTTCTTCGTCTCCGCCAGGATGTCTAGTAGCTGCGTCTGCAACAACCGCTCCTCCCCGCTCAGCCGGGTCACCCGTGCATCCACCTCCCCGTGTATCGGCAGCCCTGTCAGCATCAACACATCGAGTAACGTCGGCCCGATCTCCCCGAACTCGGTCACGAACGTATGCGACTGCGTGCTCCATCTTGCCAGCAATCGGGTCATCCCTGGCGTATCCCTATATAACTCCAGCCCCCTCGCCGTGATACTGATCGCCGGTAACAGTCCCAGTGCCTGCAACACCTGCGCCCTCTCCGGTGTCTCCACCATATGCTCACACCAAAAGTCCCACCCTACCGGCATCGCACTATGGCCCTTGAACATCACCGGCGACCAAGGTATGTCCTCTCTCCCAATCAACAGTGCCGGTACATACCTCGGCGACATCACAGGCGCCTCCGACCAGCTCGGCGCGCGAAGGTAGGGTGACGACAGCCGAGGCTCCTCTCCCATCGACGGACCACCCCACGGTGTCATGAACGCTCCGTCTGCCACACGAATAGCCAACTCCCTCCACAGCTCCCGGTCCGGTACACACGGTACTACTCCCATCACCCCCAGCAATGTGTTTGTCTTATCTGGCTCCGGATCGTAGGACCTCCTACCGCCATCATCAAAGGTCAATGGCACTGCCCCCTCGACACCCACTGATGGTATCGCCTCATCGACTGGCGGCGCCGGCACAGGTACAGTCATTATACCCCGCGGCGGTCGCGATGTACCTGTCGCGGCCCCTCGCGGCTTCGCCCACATCTTCTGCCGAACTTTTTCCGCTGCTGGCGTCGCTCCAGGCTGTGAGGTTGGGACTTGGGCCTGTCGGACACCCTGCGTGACCGACCCCCCATGACTGGCCGACCCCCCTTGTGCGGCCGACCCACCAAGACTGGCCGACCCCCCGTGGCTGGCCGACCCCCCTCGCGGGGGCCGACCCCCCTTGCGCGGCCGACCCCCTGTGGCTGGCCGATCCCCCTTGAGCGGCCGACCCCCCTCGCTGGGCCGACCCCCCTCGCGTGGCAGACCCCCCTCGCGCGGCCGACCTCCCGTGGCTGGCCGACCCCCTTCCCTTCGCAGGGCCACCGACCTCTCCTCTTGGCCGACCCCCTGGCCCCGACGACCCCTCGCCCCCTTCCGCCTCTTCTCTCACCATCCCTTTTTCTCTCTTCTCTCTGACTTTTGTGGGCACAAATGGCGGTGCCTCCGCCCCCTTCCCCCTCCTCTCCTTATTTAGGGGTGGGCAATTTTCTTTTCTTTTTTTCTTTTTTTCTTTTTCTTTTTCTTTTCTTTCTTGCTTTCTCTTCTTTTTCTTTCACTTTTCCTTTACTTTACGCTCCCGTCCGCCGGCGCCTCGCCACAGTTTGTCGACCACGCGCCGTCGCCGCCATGACCGTCGTGCGCGCCCACGCGCCACCCCTACGGCCTCCGTCGCACGCACTCACATGATAACTCCGAGACTGGCCCCGTCGCCAGCGTGACGTTTCCTCGACCCACGTCGCCCGTGCCAACTCATCGCGCTCTCTACAACGCGCGCTCAATGCCAATGGTCACTTGATGCTTGTCACCGACCGTGCACAATTGCCATGACGACATCACCAGGTATTGCTCCGCGACGTTCGTCGCCGCGCCCATGCGCCATTCTCATCATGCGTACCCCCGGCACCAACTTTAGCTCCGCGACGTTCGTCGCCGCGCCCGTGCGCCATTCTCATCATGCGTGCCCCCGGCACCAACTTTAGCTCCGCGACGTTCGTCGCCGCGCCCGTGTGCCATCTTCATCATGCGTGCCCCCGGTACCAACTTTAGCTTCGCGACCTTCGTCGCCGTGCCTGTGCGCCATTCTCATCATACGTGCCCACGGCACCAAGTATATGCTCCGCGACTTTCGTCGCCGCACCCATGCGCCATTCTTATCACATGTGCCCCGGCACAAAGTATTGCTTCGCGACGTTCGTCGCCGCACCACTTTCATGACATGTGCTCCGGCACCAAGTATTGTCCCCGCGACAATCGTCGCCATGTCCATGCACCACGACCATGTTACAAGCCTCCGGGCATAACACTCGTTCACTACACCATGCGCCCCCGCCATGGGCATGGAAGATCTTCGACCCACTTTCCAGAGTGTGCGGCATTCTGGGGGTTCCGCTCGTAGTGTTCCGACACGAGGACCCCTCCCTGCGGGACGGGATGTATGCCGTCGCCGGCTCAATCAAACTGCGGGACGAGCTGTATGCCGTCGCCGGCTCAATCAAACTACGGCATGGGCTGAGCGCCATCACGGGCTAGCGCCATCGCCGGCTCAATCAAACTGCGGCATGGGCTGAGCGCCATCGCGGGCTTAGCGCCATCGCCGGCTCAATCAAACTACGGCATGGGCTGAGCGCCATCACGGGCTAGCGCCATCGCCGGCTCAATCAAACTGCGGCATGGGCTGAGCGCCATCGCTGGCTCAATCAAACTGCGGGACGGGCCGTATGCCGTCGCCGGCTCAATCAAACAGCGGCATGGGCTGAGCGCCATCACGGGCTAGCGCCATCGCCGGCTCAATCAAACTACGGGGCGGGCTTCGTGCCGTCGCCGGCTCAATCGAACTGCGGCATGGGCTGAGCACCATCACGGGCTAGCGCCATCACGGGCTAGCGCCATCGCCGACTCAATCAAACTGCTACACGGGCTTAGCGTCATCGCCGGCTCCATCACCAGGGACCCTGGCCCCCGCAGCGAGAGGGGCTGTAACCACATCGTTTATGCTTGCGACGCCCGCTCGGGTTGCCCCTCCGCGCACGCCCCACGCAGGGGGCTTATGTTCATACCCTATTCTGGTCGCACCCCAGGACCCGTTAAGGGACCCACTTTGCACGACACATCACCCAGTCAGCGGTCAACTTTTCAACGCTCGAGGGCCGGTCAAAGCAACGCATGCTCAAGTCACGTGAACCATTCGTGAAGCGACTTCGGCGTGCCTTCCACCTTGGGGGTCAGCCACCCTTGGGGGTCGGCCACCCTAATGGGTCGGCCACCCTTGGGGTCGGCCACCCTTGGGGGTCGGCCACCCTTGGGGTCGGCCACCCCAATGGGTCGGCCACCCTTGGGGCTCGGCCACCCCAATGGGTCGGCCACCCTGGGGGGTCGGCCACCCCAAGGGGTCGGCCTCCCTTAGGGGTCGGCCACCTGCCTTGAATATCGACGCCGTCACCTTTGACCGTGCTCCGTTGTCACGACGACCGTCGCTCGCGACCGTCGCTCTCGAACCATGCTCCTTCGTCGCGATGACAGTCGCTCGTAGTCTCGATGACCGCCACTTGTGACCGCTCTGTCGCCATGACAACCGTCGCTCACGGTCACGCGCCATCCACGCAACGACCCTTGTCGCTCGGAGATCACTCTGCGACCCTCGTCGCCCGCACTCAACCGCGCACCATGCGCTACAATCATGTTTTATGCTCACGGGATAGGCTACTCCTCCAGAACACTATCTCCGCCGGGGTGCCTACGTGCTCTGGCACTGGGGGCTCGCGTCGGCACCCCTAAGGACTATGACCCCCGGGTCACTCCGAGATGGGAGCAGGTCTTCGGAAGGGCATCTTGCCTAGTCCACCTGGCAGCTGGGCGTCGGGTCTTCCCCACCGCTGCCAGGCCTGTGGGATTCAGTAAGGGCTTGGACTGGAGGCTGGGGCAACGGGCTACTCTGACCATGCTACCGCGGCATGATCAGTCTCCTCAGACAGGCAGAGGGATGTTGCAAGGGCAGGGCAGCACGAACTTAGGGACCGGCAGTCCAACGGAGGGTCAGTGCTTTGGCCCCCCTGGCGACGTGTCGTTCCCAGGGGGTGACACATGTCAACTTATGACATATGCACATTTTTGCCTATAAATAGTGGACTTTGGAGCTTCCTCAAGGATCTTTTTGCTCATTTGGACTTTTCACTTTCTCTCTCTAAAAAAGACATTCTCTCTGGAATTTTAGTGAGAGAAATATACTTGGACTCCTGTCTACGGACCCTTGACGCCGTACCCTCGTCACGACTGTAGAACGGCAGTCCTGTTCGTCGTCGCCCTGCCTGCGCAGTGCTGCCAGTCCTCACCACCTGTCTGGGGAGCCTTGCCCTCAGCCCTTATGCCGTCCTTGCTGTCTCTCACGTTGCCTACCTGGAAGCTGACTCAGACCGCATCCTTTGTGGCACCTCCACGTATCATCGAACCATTTTCGGCATCATCAGGTTGCTTTTGTGAACAAACTCGTGACAATTTTAATTAAAATTACCAGGTGTTTGAGGGGAATATTAAAGTAGATTAGGGTGTTTTAGATCGTGGATAGTTATGCTGTTAGTTAGATATATTGTGGTTATGTTTAGATAAAGATCGATTGGTTTAAATCTCCTATGATTTATTATATCTCTCTATATTAAAAGAGTGATGTGCTTAAACGTGTTTCTAAACATTTTAATCACCAAAATGCTCTCTGAAATCCCCATATTACCAACTACCCGCCTCTTTCACAACAACAAAAAAAAAAAAACCGCCTCTTGCCACCTGCTTACAAGACTCTACCAGCCGCTTACGGGACTTCAAAGCGGCTCCAATTTAAAATTAACGCTTCTCCTACGCCAACCTCTCTCCCTCCTTATAGACACTTTGCCTTTGCCTCAACAAAGACATCGTGCCTTTGCCTCACAGATATACTACCTCGAAAAACCATCTTCACATAAGTTATACGAGTGCGTTAAGAGGCCAAGCCAACTGTTCCTACTTTCTCTACTTTCGACTTCCTCCTACAATACTACTTTTCGAAGGTCAGCTTTCGCATTACCATAATCACATAACAACATATTTTCTGGTTTGAGTCTTCTTAAAATACATTCAACCATTCGATGTCATGTATATCTGCGACGCGTTCCATCATTCTACATACATTAGATTACGATGGGTTCCATCATTCTAGCCCCAGTCCCTCGATCAATAAACCACGTGCCCACGAATTACATGTACGCATTCTGTGACGCACTTCAAATTCACTAATATCAAGTGTACGAATAGAAATTCTGGTTTGCTTAGCATCTCCACTTCTCTTTACATGTCTTCCCTCCGTTAATCTTAATCAACGCCTTCATGTTGTCTTGCTCTTTTACAATTGCATGCAAGGTGTTTGAATGTTTACAATAGCACACTATGTTACTTTGCAAATTCTAAGCATGCCACATGTGACTCGATTTTGTTCCAAATTGCTATTGTCTTACCCCGTGCTAGCAGAGGAATTGTCGATTGCTTTTGCTTCTTAGGATTGACATATGAAAAAATAAATTTCAGAATCATTAGGAAAAGTACAACGATTAAAAAAGGTGTTGCAAGCATATCCTAATCAGTTGAGATGAAAACATCGGTGATATTACTTGACAAAAGAAGGAAACAACCAGAGTGAAGTCAAGAAAGCATATAGTGGAAAGGCACTTCTGTTCCCTTAGGACTCGCCTCTACAGTATTCAAGCCATTATCATATATAGGCAAGCAAAGGACTCATGCAAACCAGCGAACCTGCACAAGCCCCCGCTCACTTCACACTTCTTGCACGATTCGGTCCTGTACGAGACATTGTATTGCAAGGAAATTTTGAACTGCCATTCCGTTGGGTCACCCTCATTTCCCCCCAAGTCCATATAGTGAAGAATTAGACGAGCATTGGAGCTTAAGTAGATCTAGTCCATAATCAGGACCAACAACAATTGGTGGATAATAAACACAAGAAGTAGAAATCGGTGCATTTGGTTACAATCCGATACCTGCTACCCCTTGCAAGAATACAAACCTCCCCCTTGCAAGCATACAAACCTCGGGTTAGACACAATAAGACTATTGCATGAGTAGTCTATTAAGGAAATAGTGTAAATGCCAATGCCAGTGCCAGTAGAGAACTGAAGATTCCCAGAACTACATTTTATGTATGTGGCAAAGGCAGGGAGGCTGCATTCAAAGCTTGAAACAAAAAGGGACTTTAATTGGACACTTCCCTTTTCTGTGGAAATGAAATGCAAATTTACATGGTATTGTAGCTTTCGCATATCAAAACTTACTTTTCTTCCAAAGTTGCTTCGTGAAAACTCTAGCATTCAATTCTAAATATCCTACCCAAAAAAAGTAGCATTAACGAAAGACATACACACGATCTGACCCTTTAAGAAGTACCTTAAATTTCGAGTCAACAAATCAAACTAAGAGTTCAACCAACGTTGATATAAGAAGATATCAAACCCGTAAAAGAAAAGGAAAAGGATGTTAGAGAGTAGAGATATAAAAATTCTCTGCTGAAACTACCTCCATTGGAAGTTTTTTAGCTCAAGATAATCAATTTGGTTTTGGGCAAGCTATCTACTTCTTAGTAGCGTCTTACTTCCTGTTTAGCAAAGGTATATAGCCATTGAGGAATAATGCTTAGCTATTTTCCTTTTTCCCCATAGATTGAGAGTATATATGCTTCATACTATTATCAACATTATCAGCAAAACTAACCTGATCAAATAGACGCTCTCTAGACCGTTCATCTGTGGGAGTATTCATCAGTGGTCATTGGCTCTGACAGAGTTATCTTTTTGATATATCCAAAAACGGGCTGTTGAGGGCCAAGCCGTAGATGACTTTTTGGCTGATCACCTAATCTTATAGATTGGCCCTAACATTAACATGGGCCTTAATGCCCTGAATGGGTCCAACATATCTCTCCCCCCTTGGGAACTTTATTCTCATGGATTTAAAACCAACTCCTCAGCTGAAGTAGGGGTTGTTTTGATTTCTCATACGGTAGGAAAAAATGTTATCTTTCCTATTGAGTTTCCTGTGTACCAATAACACTGCTGACTATGAAGCTCTAACCATAGGCCTAGAAGTGTTGTTAGAATGAAAGTTGGAAAAAAATGTTGTCTTTCCTATTGAGTTTCCTGTGCACAAATAACCCTGATGACTATGAAGCTCTAATCATAGGCCTAGAAGTGCTATTAGCATGAAAGTTAGGATAATTCATGTCCTTATAGTCTCAGAACCAATGACCCATCATTTAGCTGGCAGGTCAGAGTGCAAGCATTGAGGTTTATGCCCACATTAGACCACTGCCTTTTGTCTAGCTGACGAATCTGATGGTTTCATCCTACAACACGTCCCAAGGAAAGATTCTCATGAGGCGAACCATCTAACTCAGCCAGCAATAGGCTTTATCTCCCCAATTTTTTTTTAATAAATTTGAAACAATTATAATCAAAGCAAAGATCTGATTGTAGTACAAAATAAGGAAACCAGCCAAGAGATTTACACTGAGTTCAAAACTAGGAAAAGACTTTGAGTTATGTACTCCTTGAGGGTGATTGGTTTAAGAAAATGCCTAAAGATGAACTCCTGCTATATTTGTGAGAAACCAAGACGCTCGGCTAATAATAGCAAAAAACTATGACAAAGTTTGTGGGCATATCAAGTTGGGACCAAGATACCATGGCAAATTTGTAGGCGGAGATATTTCGAAGCCTACTGTTGAAACGATTACAACATTCATCGTGCTACCACGTAACACGTAATGGGTTCGAAAACATACCGTACGAAGTCTCCGAAAAATTCCGACGTAGGATCCTTGTTGTTACGAGCCTCCAACACGCTTGATCTTTTTCGCAGGTACGAAAACGGCTACTAGAGTCGAGTTCTTCGTCCACGAACCAAATCCTAGAGCTTGGTGATTGCTCTAGAGAGAGTGCTATAGAGAGAGGGATTATTGCTATGACTTCCTTTATTTATTGGGATATCTCTAGCCTTTATATAGAGATACAATTAGAGACTGGCTTTACCTCCAACTCTTAGGAGATAAAGATGTATTTACCTCAAACACTTAGGAGATAAATATCCTCTAATTAACTGTAATTATCCAGACTAACAAATACACATTATCTGTTAGTGGGCGGATAATGGGTCCATTGACCCAATTTATTAACAGCTCCCACTCGCCCACACACAGGGCAAATAAATCGTAGTCCCTCTTTATCTCTCGTCCACTCATCTCCTCATACAGGAAATGGAACGTGCGACCTACGAGAAAGGATGTCCAGTTGAGGAGTATTGTATTAAGTTATCACCAAACTAACACAATACATCACTCCAATAAATCTCGTATGTACCCCAGATAGTTCAACTACACCAGATTAAACACTCTCAAATCCCTCATAATGAGCAGTGTTAAACCTCTCATATGTTATGTATTCATGACTCATATCGAAACGAAAATCGACAAAGTCGCCCGGGCTATGAATCACACAACATGATGTAATATTGAACTTTCTTCCCAAAGCCCTCATGTCATTCCAATTAGACCCAACCGCTTTCCTAGACATGCCCCGCGAGACCGCATCATCCATGATCCAAGGGTACATGCTAAAGTAGCGACATTGAGTATCCTCTTCATGACATAGTCTAAGGTGAAAAGGGTACTATATATGATCAAAAAATTTGATCCAAGTGGCTCACACAATGACGAAGCAGGGATTCATTCGTCACTCCCACTGTCGGTCTGCATTTAGCACATGCAGTATGATTTGCATGCTATGGCGTAACCCTCAAGGGCGTGTCACATAAATGTATAATAAATACGCCATACGAATCTAAGTCTAGTCGCTGTACAAGCGCCTAACCTGAGTTTTTCAGCCCAGTCACTCTCATAGTGCCTGCCTGAAATCTCACATTCGGCTGTAAACAGGCTACATAGAGTTGTGGAGATACTCTATGATCGACCTACATTTATTAGGTCTCATCTTAGCTCCAACTAAGGCGACATGTTTGCTTTATAAGCTGTATCATCTTATTCGCCCACTTGGCGCTTAAGACAATTATGTCTCATCTTGCTCGCTATCTTAGCGCCAAGGTGAATTACCCGTGTGAGTGGGTCAATTCGAGCCTGGTGACACTCTCAACAAGGATGTATATGTAATCACAAAGATTATCCATTCATTCCAAAATAAACTCAAATCAAGGAATGAAAATTTAATATAATAAATGTCAAGCACATAAGATGCCATAAACATGTCAAAACCTACGGAGTCCCATACTCCTAATGTGAGAAAGGAAAACATCTCTAGCAATGGGCTTGGTCAAAGGATCAGCCACCATTCTGCCAGTAGGTATATGTTTCATGGACACCTCTCCTTGCGCAACTAAAGTTCTAATGAAGTGATAACGAAGGCCTATGTGTTTGGCCTTCCCATGATATTTGGGGTCCTTTACAAAATCTAGGGCAGCTGTATTGTCACAGTGAACAGTGACAGCCTCATCTGCATGAGCTGTAACCCCTAAAGACTGTAAGAATGACCTCAACCAAACAGCTTCCTGGACTGCTGCTGAACAAGCAACATACTCCGACTCTATCGTGGATAGGGCGATGCAAGACTTTTTCTTGCTGTGCCAAGAGATAGCTCCACCCGAAGTGGATATGCGCTCATCTCTATCAGCGCCCCAATCAGCATCGCTGTATACTCTCAGTCTCAAGTCTCCACCATGATAACACAGGACGAGATCAGCGGTTCCACGCAAGTATCGAAGGATCCTCTTCACCGCATTCCAATGAGCGGGTCCAGGATTACTCTGATAACGACTCACCATTCCAACGGCATAGCAGATGTCTGGACGCGTACACAACATAGCGTACATCAGACTTCCTACTGCAGCCGCGTAAGGCACTTTGGACATCCGATTCTTTTCCTCATCATTCTTTGGGCATTGGTCTGTGGTCAAAGTACACGCCTTGTCCATTGGAGTGTCTATGGGTTTTGAGTTATGCATACGAAATCGTTCAATGACTTTCTTGATGTATGTCTCTTGAGACAAACCGAGAAGTCTCTTTGGACGATCACGTATGATTTTAACCCCGAGCACATAATTAGCTTCTCCCATGTCCTTCATCTCAAAAGTTGAGGACAACCACTGCTTAGTGGCGACAATGGAACTCATGTCATTTCCAGCTAAAAGAATGTCATCCACATACAAAGAAAGGATTAGAATATTTTTCTTGGATCGTTTTACGTAAACGCAATGGTCTTGTTCAATCATTTCAAAACCTATAGAGGTAATGGCATGATGAAACCTAAAGTACCACTGCCTAGACGATTGTTTGAGACCATATATAGAACGTTTGAGACGGCAAACTTTGCGCTCATGTCCTTTGACTTCAAAACCCTCGGGTTGAGCCATATAAATCTCTTCGTCTAGTTCTCCATTGAGAAACGCAGTCTTAACATCCATATGAAAAAGTTCTAAATCCTGCTGGGCGACAATAGCTAGGATCAGACGAATTGAAGCAAATCTCACCACTGGGGAGAAAGTATCTTCATAGTCCACACCCCGCAGTTGGGTATAGCCTTTCGCCACAAGACGTGCCTTATACTTGTCGATTAACCCATCTACCTTGCGCTTGACTTTAAAAACCCACTTGTTTCCAATAGTCTTGCGCCCTGGCGGAAGGTCAATCAACTCCCAGACTCGATTCTTTTCCATTGAGCTTAACTCATCCTTCATTGCAGCCATCCACTCATTTCTAGCAGATGAAGATAAGGCTTCTTCCACAGAAGTAGGCTCGTCTTCATCATTTGGAGTGCACATAAGAATTTCTCCGTCAATCTCAAAACGACGACGTGGAACTCTTCCTCGTGCACCTCTACGCAGTTGAGAATCTTGTTGACCTGATGGTCCTTGTGGTGTGCTCCCACTGTCTGGGATACTCCCACTAGGTTGAAGGTCACTTACACTATCTTCAGCGACAACCGGATGAGGAACTAATTCCCCACCTTCGCTTGAAGATGGTAAAGTGGGTTCAACCTCCTCTAACTCATAGAGGTCAAGATTCTTACTCGCATCTCCAATGCTAGGAAAATCACTCTCTATGAAATCGACATCACGAGACTCTATTTCAGTCCTTCCACCATTTGGATGTTCACCATACATTACATAACCTTTAGAGTTTTCAGAATACCTTAGAAAGATACTCTTCTTTGCTCTAGGCCCTAGTTTCCCATACTTATGAGAAGTACTGTGAACATAACCTGCTGAGCCCCATGGGCGCAAGTTATCCAAATTTGGCTTTTGGTCATTCCAAAGCTCATAAGGGGTGGATTTGACTGACTGTGAAGGCACACGATTAAGTATATAGGCTGCAGTCAAAAGGGCATCCCCCCAAAAAGATATAGGAAGGTTTGCTTGCGCCATCATAGACCTAACCATGTCTAACAATGTTCTATTCCTTCTTTCCGCAACACCATTTTGTTGTGGAGTATTAGGAATAGTAAGTTGCCTGCGTATCCCCTTTTCCTCACAAAACTTCTTGAAGTGATCTGACAAATATTCGCGTCCTCGGTCAGTGCGAAGAGTTTTTAAATTCTTCTCTTTCTGATTCTCAACCTCAGCTACAAAGCGTTTGAAACAGTCCAAAGCTTCGTAGCGGTGAGATATCAGATACACATAACCATATCGCGTATAATCGTCTATCAGTGTAAGGAAATAAGAGGCGCCATGGCGTGCCTTTACACTCATAGGTCCGCATATATCAGAGTGAACTAGCTCAAGTGGTTGAGTTGCTCTCACAGCCTTTCCAAAAGGCTTCCTGCATGCTTTACCGGCCAAACAAGCCTCACAAGTTTGTAGATTGACTTTTGCGAGTGGGCCTAAAAGGCCTTCTCTAGCCAAACGAGTCATTCTATCTTGGCCTATGTGGCCCAGTCTTGCATGCCAGGTGGTAGAATCATTCACAATATTATCATTCACCACATAAGAATAAGAAGACTGAGAATCAATTAAATCCAATTGAAAAAGACTATCCATGCGAAAACCATGTCCGAACAAAACATCATCCAAAAAAATGTCCAACTTATTACCCCTAAAAATAAAGGAAAAACCACTGTCTAATAAAGCAGTAACTGAAAGTAGATTAAGCCGAACTGTGGGTGCATATCGCACATCCTCTAGAATCAATGTGCGCCCAGTGCGCAACTTGAGCTGGTAAGAACCAACCCCTAGCACCTCTTCGGAGCTATTGTTTCCCATGAAGATATGTTTGCTACCCGCTGGAATCCGGTGATAATCTACGAACCCCTCTCGATCACGTGCTACATGTTTTGTTGCACCTGTATCCACAAACCACACAGGTTGGGAATGAGCAACCATCACATGTGAGGAAACATATAACTGAGAGAGAGATTCTGAAAGTACCTTCTTCGGCTCAGTGCAATCACGAGCGAAGTGTCCTTTCTGTTGACAGTTGAAGCATTTAACTTTAGACAGATCCTTTTTCCCACCACGTTTTCCTCTCTTGCGTTTCTTCATTTTTCCTTCCTTTGGCGCAGAAGTGCTAGCCTCGCCTTTCTTACCTTTCTTACTTTGTCTTTCGCGCTTGCCATTTGCATTGCGCGATCCCCCTTGGGCGACATAAGCAAGGGTCTTGTCAGTATCTCGAGTCTCGTCCTCAAGGATGACATGCTGTGAAACATCAGAAAAGTTCTTGATGTTTTCACTGTGGGTCAATATCTGTTTCATATTGGCCCACGAGGCAGGAAGGGACCTTATGACAGCTCTGACTTGCTGCTCATCTGTGAGCGCATGGCCAGCATCCCTTAGCTTACCAATCATATTGGACATCATCCTTAGATGTTCACTCATGGTATGTTTAGGGTCTTTTGTGTACTCCTCAAACTTAATCACAAGGCTACGAAGCCGCGTAGTTGAGGTTCCACCAAAAGAGAACTTGAGCTGATCCCATAAAGCTTTGCAAGTTGGAAGTTCATCATACTGCCCAATTAGATCATTTTGCAAGCTGCTCAACAAGGTGTAGCGCGCACTACGATCTTTCTGATTCCATTTCTGGTAGGCAGTGTGGTCTCTTAGGGGTTGCGCCTCAGTTGGCGCGACCATCTCCTTGGTCAAGTGCTCCTCGAGCTCTTGTTCGTTCAGCATGAATTTCATCTTTTTGTGCCAAACGTCATAATTATCTCCGTTAAGTTTTTCACCCTTAACGAGATCAGCTATGACATTCTTGGTGGCCATTATATTCACTACATTAGATTGCGCAAGGAAAAGACATTAATTATACATCCTTCTATTTATTTCAAAAAATTCAAATGAAAAACATAATCCTTCCTCACATCATGAAATCGAAAATCTGCTAAGCTCGTAATCATCTCCCATGTATGTGAGTTGGGAAAAATATTTTTCAAGTAATTTTTCGCAATAAATTTCATCATCATATAAGCCACAATATAATAAATCATCCACATGATAATTTAGAACAATATAAAATTGCACCATGCAATTAAATTTGCAAGGACTCCATTGAGCCCTATTGGCATTCTAATAACTTATGCTAAGAAAATTCTGGTTTGAATAATGTGCGTGCGAAATTACATCCCCGTACAAGGCTTTCTCGAAATATACAGGGAAATAGCAGAATACAACATCTTTGAGAATCCTACTACAAACTACTCCAATAAAACAAATGGAGATGCCGCACAGCACATTATTCTCAAAAGAATTTTCTTAAAGCAAGAGTAAACACATTAAACATAAGTTTCTTTAGAATGCCAATCTAATATCCATCCATTTAACCTAAAACTAGCATACTCAAATAAGAAGTTACAGGGTAATAAAATGGATGAATAGGCCACATTCTCCTCCCAAGGAAAACGGGCGACAAGGGCCTTGAAAATATAAATGGTTTAAAAGTGTGGATTTACCAAAAACCCAACAAATATACCTCAAAAGTATATTTAAACCATAACACAAATCAAGGCAAGCATGTAACAAATTAGACATAATTTATCTATGTCATATAACTCTCCAAAAATATTTATTGCTACTCACGAAGTGCAAAAAATAATATTTACGCATTATTCGTATTTTTGGGAACCACAAAAGTACCACAAAAATACTCACAAATGACCAAAAACTGAGAGATAAATCCTAAAAAATTGGCAAACAGTAAATTTATCCTTAATATGCCCTCTGAAATTAAATAAAAATTCTGTGTGTATAAAACAAAATTTTAAAGTTAATTTTCCATAGAAAAAGTCGTTTAAAAATTAAACAGAACACACACAGAGGGTATAAAGGTAATTCAACACCATTGAAAATTTTCAGAAGGCACGACAAGGCTCCACTCGCCGGCGGTGACGATCACCGGCCAAAAACCATCCTGCACGCGCCTCCACGCGCCGCCGTGCGCGTGGGACAGCGCAGCTATTCGTGGAGCAGGCGCGTGGCAGGCACGCGCGCGTGGAGCGCGTGGGCTCGTGGACGCAGCCTTGCTGGCGCGTGAGAGCGCGTGGGCGCGTTTCGCGCCTGGGCTCAGCCACGCTGGCGCGTGGATGAGCGTGACGGCTCGTTTCGGCGCGACTTTGCGCGTGTGGCGCGTGTACGGCTCGGCTTGAGCGCGTGGCGCGCGTGGGTTTACTGTTCATCATCTTCGTAGGAAAACCCTAATTTTTTCAGCGCCGCCATGTCGCGATGCCAACTTCGGGATGCCATATCTCTCTCGTTTTTAAGCCAAATAATGCGTACGATATATCGTTGGAAAGCTTATACAACATAGATTAATTATGTACCAACCGATCATGATAAAAACAGAATATCATACTCCGAATTTGAGTCCCAAAACTCGAAAAAACCACAGTTTTCTTGAAAAATAAAATCGTGATTTCTCACAAATCATGCATCCAAAAATCACGAAATTTTATGGAGTTCATCCTCAACCATAGGAGAACAAAAAATCTAATTATTTTTCAGAAAAACATGCTCAATAAATTTCGAATTTTAATAATGGGTCTCATTCATGTATCCGGAAAAAATCGTAACATGCACATTATTTAATCTAGCATGTTAAAGGCGAATCAACAAGTAATCATGCTCTGATACCAATGTTGAAACGATTACAACATTCATCGTGCTACCACGTAACACGTAATGGGTTCGAAAACATACCGTACGAAGTCTCCGAAAATTCCGACGTAGGATCCTTGTTGTTACGAGCCTCCAACACGCTTGATCTTTTTCGCAGGTACGAAAACGGCTACTAGAGTCGAGTTCTTCGTCCACGAACCAAATCCTAGAGCTTGGTGATTGCTCTAGAGAGAGTGCTATAGAGAGAGGGATTATTGCTATGACTTCCTTTATTTATTGGGATATCTCTAGCCTTTATATAGAGATACAATTAGAGATTGGCTTTACCTCCAACTCTTAGGAGATAAAGATGTATTTACCTCAAACACTTAGGAGATAAATATCCTCTAATTAACTGTAATTATCCAGACTAACAAATACACATTATCTGTTAGTGGGCGGATAATGGGTCCATTGACCCAATTTATTAACACCTACAATAGCCAATAATTGGATTATGTATGCCTTGGGTTGCCAACACCATCAGAGCATGCCCCAATCCAGCATGGTCCAGCTATCAACATGTGCATACTAATTACATTTTTGGCATTCAGAGCATGGGCCAAGGGTAAACCAGCCTATGCCAGCAAGTTAAGATGAAGCAATGCACACACTACAAGAAACAAGGCTTTTAGCGACGAGAAAATCCGTCGCTAAAATTTTTAGCGACAGATTTACTATCACTAAAAGTCTCTCGTATAAAAGCCCGTTACTAAAAGTTTGGCGACAGAATTTTCAAATCCGTCGTCTATACTTTTTGCAACGGATTTATTTATTAATTCGCAACAGAATATTTGTCGCTAATTATATTTTACGTATTTTAATTTATTTTTTATATTGTAAAATTAGAGACGAAATAAATGTTTTAGCGACGGAACATTCTGTCGCTAAATAAGATTTTTAGCGACGGAATACCCCGTCACTAAAAAGCTTATAGTAAGAACACTTAAAAGTCAAATTTTTAAAATATTTTTTTATTTTTCTATTACCTAGACTTGTAATAAAAAATTCAACTCTCAACAACAATGCACAATAATCAATACACAAAGAAATATATATAATCAATTATAAAAAAATATTTATTATAAAAAACTCATGATGTACAATCCGGGAACCGGATACAGCCGGTTAGGGGAGGGGAGAAGAGTATAAGGCAGGCCTGGGGGAGGGGGACAAGCCTGGGACCGGGCATGAAAGGGGCTCATCAGGGGTTGCCGAGTCCCGGATCTGGATCCTGCTGATCTGGGGCCGGCTCGACATGTCCAGCAGCGGTACCCTGCTGATTCTGCTCCCTAATCATCCTCAACACCACAGTAGCAATGCGGTAGATCTCCTCATCGGCCAACGGACACAGAGGAGCCAGTGTCTGTGGAGGGGCAACGGGGGGTGGGGACGCTCCTTCATGGCACATGCAGTCATGCTAGGCAGACCACTTATGCGGCCTTTCGGCTAATTGACGACCTCCGATACATCTAGCCATTGCTTCAGTGCGCCAGATAGACGCTGATGGCTATCCGGACGCCTGCTCGGAGCCCCTCTGTTCATACGAGGCCTGCAAGAACAGTGAGTTAAAGATATCTTAGTGCATTAATTAACCCAACAAACATTGAATAGAAAGATGAAAAATTAACTTGAACAAATTGACTTACATCGATCCGTCGGGCAATATCCGAAACATAGTTGCCCGCCCGGTGCGCCTCGTCCTTATCCTTCTTCCGCACGTGCGTCTGATTATACATCAGAGCTATGACCTCATTCTCCTCCAGATCCGAGTTCTGGACCGCATTCATGTGTCGGATGATGTCGTGTGCCACCGACCCCCCATGTGTGTCAGATCTCTGTTATGTCTGTTCTCGGCCCCTTCTTACTCTTGGCGTCCCAGCCACAGATCTATCATCTGCTCCCATACGGTCAGAGATATCCAATATGGGGGATATGTCCTCATCTCCGTCATCGGGGCACCCTCGGGTAGCATCTTCTTCGCCCGGTCCAGTGCATCGTGGAGCCATCGGCAATAATTCTTGCCGATGTAAGCAAAGAAGGCCTGCCGCCCCAGCGCCTGTTGATCAGGCGAGTCAAACGTGAACCCCTCTTGCAAGGCATTCAATAACACAAATTAATTTAAATACTAAATTATAATTAAACAAATACTATTGCAGAAAAAACTTCAACGTACCAGCCACTCCTCCCATAGGGACTCCCTCACATCGGCATCCCAGTCCTTCCAGTACTTGCGTGGCTCAAAGAATCGGCCCTTCACAAGAACGCCGATCTTCGTCCTCGCTGATTCTCCAGGATCCTGCCAAAGAAGTAAATAAATAAATTAATACTGTTCAAATATAAATTAACACTCCAAAAGTTTAAATATAACGCATGATGTGTTTTTTTTACTTACTGGCCCTCCTGGGTGAGCGTAACTCTCTGTTTACGCTTGGGGTCGATGCGTACCCCGCTTGTCTGGCCACGACCTTGTTGAGATCCTACAAAACACAAACATTAATACAGTTCAAATATACTTTAAATAAGGTAAGCAAAAATTGAATAAACACCGTTATCAACTATACCTGAGGTAGAACCCACGGAAGAAGGAGAATCAACGCGTGTGTGGGATGAATCTGCATTGGGTTGGGGTGACGACTAGGGCTGGAGCTAGGGCCCACCTGCTGTACGCGACCACTCTGTGCCTCGTCATCAGTGGGCGACGACGATGAGGTGGGACCCACTGGGGAGGAAGCAGCTGGCGTCCACCCTGGCCACGAATAGCCTGTATCCTATCCATATCTGACTTCGTATAGATAAATTGCAAAGACATTAACATATTAAAAACAATAATATGACATAAATCATCTTCAGCACTATATATATGAACGTAGCTGCAAAAACACATCAATATGAACAAAGTTCTAAAAATTTGCTACATTTTAGAACATGTTACAACATTACAAGTCAATCATTTTCAGTTTGGGAATCATCATCATCTTCATCACTAGACTCGTCGACCTCTTCTTCGTGGGACTCGTCGTCATCTTCATCTTCTTCATCAGTAGACTCAGTCACATCATCTCCAACACTTTCCATGTCTTCCGCGTCATCATCTACGACTTCTTCTCCAACATGAAGTGTTGTTGGAAGAGGAAGATCGTCCTCCTTGTTGTTGACCTCAACAGGTAACAAGACAGTGGTTGGTCGGCTTGAAAGGTGTCTACCTCACTGTCATATGTCACGGGCAATTCTTGGACTTGATAACTGTATACCAATGAGATTTGGGATTGGCGACGTCCTCCGCATAAAAGACTTGTGTAGCTTGACTAGCAAACACAAAGGGCTCGTCTGATGCAAGTCTTGACTTGACATTGACATTGACATCTACAATCCCTTGAGAGCTAATACGGATTCCTCTACTTTATGTGACATCGAACCTCGTACACTTGAACATTACTAGGTGGTTTTGGGAACCCAAATATGTTAGCTCAACAATCTCATCTAGCTCTCCGTAAAAGTCTATGCAATTCTCGGCATAACAGTCGCCGTTGACCAAGACTCCACTGTTTTGGGTTTGTTTTGTTCGATCATCATCTTTTACGTTAAACCTAAACCCGTTGATGATATAGCCTCCATGACAGGATGCTTGTTTGTTAGGGCCTTGAGCTAGTAATTTCAAGCAGGAGGCCACTGGTCTATCCATTGACTGAACCTATTGTAGATGACGGTAAAAATTAAGGATAAATCAGTATACTAATTGGCCACAAAACTGTATATAACACATAATATAATTTGTTAAAGACTTACACGCCTTCTGAACCACTGTACAAATTGTGATTCCACATCGAACTCACTGCAAACCAATATATATAGTTGACTCGCTTATCACACACTTTTAATTATGTACAGCAATGTAAGTGAATTAAGACATTAACTTACTCAACGAATGCTGAAACTTCATCACAATTTAGAAGGGCATATATTGTTGCAGCACTGTACTCTTCATCCGTTAGCCATCGAGTATACGTTCGGCCGAACGGACTACCTGACTGCTTGAATATTGACAATTGCCCTTCCAAATTTGTGCTTGATCCAGGGTCATTTTGGCCTAGTTGATTTAACCTTGTATCAACATCAGGCCCAAAATATTGACTACAAAAGTTTACAAGCTCTTCCATTATGTAAGCCTCCGTAATTGAGCCCTCAACTCGAGCCTTATTACAGACTTTTTTCTTCAAATGGAACATGAACCTAGAAGTTCGGCGTAAAAGAGTTAGGTGGAATATCAATGATAAGAGGTGTCGCATTAAGTGTAAACGAACAACTGTAACAATTTAAAGATTACCTCTCAAATCCACTGATATTGCACGGGTCCACCCATCTTAGCTTCATAGGCCAAGTGAACAGGCATATGATCCATTGAATCAAAGAACGAAGGTGGGAAGATTTTCTCCAGCTTGCAAATCGTCACCACAATGTTCTTCTCAAGCACCTCCAGGTTACTCACCCGGATCGTAGAAGAACATATATCTCAAAAGAAATGAGATAATTCAGTCAAAGTCTCGCAAACAACCTGTGGCAACAGTACCCGAAAGGCAATAGGAACGAATCTGTCCATGAATACGTTGCAATCGTGACTCTTCATCCCTTAAAACTTGCATTCCGATACATTGCAACAACGAGATATGTTGAACGCAAACCCATCCAGAAGCTTCAAATTCTTAACCCACTGACAGACCTTCTCCACTTGTTTCTTGTCTAGACAGTAAGGTGCTTTCGGAAGTATTATCCTCCCACTGACTGTCCGAGGATGCAATTCACGGCGTACACCCAACTGTTGTAGATCCCTTCTCGCTTTAAGGTGATATTTCGATTTCCCCTTGACATTCATCACTATGTTGAACACATTATCAAAAATGTTCTTCTCAATATCATCACATCCATGTTGTTTCGGATGAACGTCCTCTAGTAGGCTAACTCCCAAAAGATACAAAATTTTCTCCAGTTGTGCTCTTTGCCGTACCCTGGAATCTTTTGATCTGGCACATCCCTGCTGTGTGGTATATCAGTATCAAGTGCCTCCAGGTGTGAGATCACTTCTTTGCCAGATGGGTAGTCCTGTCTGACAACCTCTCACTCGATTGTCCCGTAAAATTTATCCTTCTGCCTACAAACTGATGGCCCGGTGGTAAAAGCTTACAGTGACATCCGAACCACGAGGGCTTTCTGCCGTGCTTCAATGTATGACCGGGGTTCACGCCCATACAAGCAGGGCATGCTCGCTTCCCATGTGTGCTCCAGCTACACGTCATTTCCAACATGAGGAAATCATGTATAGTCCACATCAAAGTAGCCCTCATCTAAAAATTATGTTTAAGGGATGCATCATATGTTTTGACTCCATGATTCCATAACTGTTTAACTCATCAATCAATGGCCTTAAATACACATCTATGTCCTTGCCGGGACTCTTCGACCCAGAATAAGCAACGACAAGAACATGTACGGTTTCTTCATGCATATGCCTAGTGGAAGGTTGTATGGGACAATAATAACAGGCAAACATGAGTAAGGCATGGTAGACTGACCGAAAGGGATGAACCCATCAGTTGCCAGACCAAGTCTAACATTCTGAACCTTCTGGGCAAAGACTGGATGCCTGCGGTCAAACTCCTTCCACGCCTCTCCATCAGCTGGGTGTGTCAGCACATCGGCATTGTTGCTACGAGTCTCACGGTGAGCCCTCATATGTTCAGCCGCATTGGAGGAGTATTACATTCTCTGAAGCCGGGTGTGACCAAAAAATATTGCAATATCTTCCATGCAATGTTTTTCTTCTTCCCCTTGTCCGGTTTGTACCTTGAATGATCACATACTGGACACTGTGACAACTCCTTATTCTCTTTCCAGAACAATACACAATCGTTATTGTACGCATCTATCCGCTCATAGCTTAACCCAAGTTTTCTCATCTTCTTCTTTGCGTCATAGTACGACGTCAGTAGCTGTTCACTTTCGGGCAGAATTTCTTTGATGAAGGTAACAAACTTGTTAAAACCTTTCTCACTCAGCCCGTGGTCTGATTTCAACTGTAATAACCTACTAACCGCAGACAGCCATGTGTGTTTCTGAGCTCCATCCCACAGTGGCTCTTCCGCAACTCTCAACAATTCATAAAACTGATGAGCTCCCTCGTTCAGTGGTTGGGGATTGTCGTTACCACCGTCATTCCCCCAATCAACATTAGCATGCCCACATCCATAATCATATCTCGGTAATCATACCTTGCCTCCTTCCTAACTTCAGTTTAACTAGCCGGGTTGGACAACAATACTATCGTTTTCCCGTGCTGCGTCCACCTTGTGTATCCACCCATAAAACCATACCGACGAAGATGCCATTTTACTTTAATTATTTTCTCCAATGCAACAACTCACATCTACCGCACGGACACCTTATCTTACAAAGTCAACATGTGCAGGGTGCACGTAAGCAAAGTTGAGGAATTCGTCAACGCGATCCTTAAAACCGTCAGCATTCTTCCTTTTC
>JAVXUP010004507.1:0-30985 GCA_033070095.1 Escallonia herrerae
TATAGATTATATATGTGTATTGCGTATTATTTGTTCATGTGATTTCACTTGTAAAATCCCATTCCGTGTCTGTTTGTATCTATGTACATTGCATATACACAGCATGTGAACTTATGTGAGTATTATCTGATCACATGCTAGCGTTGACTGTGCTAGCGTTGTATGTTTGAGAATGTTTACGCTTCCAACCTTGCCGTTTTGCATAATTTCAGTTGCAAAAAATGGATTTCAACCCTGGACCAGAAGATCCGTCCGTATTATACGACCAAGCAAACCATATCAGTACGCTCATATGGGATGGTGGAGTAAGATACTTATTTTATCAACTTTGTTATTCTTGGGAACGTTGTATATCGTTTAATTTGCTTAAATTGTATTTATTAATTCGTAGGAAAGAGCACTTCTCAACACGGTAGAAGTATCCGATAATTTTAAAGCATGGAAATTGAACAGAACCCAGAAAAGATTACTGCGTGGGATTGGGTTTGGGATTTTCACGCATGGGCAGATCTTTCAACAACTTGACCGGCACTTAATAGGTGCCCTTGTTGAAAGGTGGAGAAGTGAAACGAATACGTTTCACTTCCCTCTCGGAGAGCTGACAATTACCCTAGAAGATGTAGGGTTCATCTTAGGGTTACCGGTGACGGGGCGGCCGGTAATAGCTCCTCCGTCGGAAGCAACGAATAAGAGGACCGCTAGGGACTTCTTTACTTCGATACCCCAGGATCAATTTAGCACTGGTGGTATCAAGTTGAAGTGGTTGGTAGATACCTACAAGGTTCTGCCGGATAACTACACGGATCAGATGCTTGTGCTGTACACACAAGCTTTCCTCTTGTGGGTGATGGGGGCAATTCTGTTCCCAACAACGTCGAAGAATACCGTCAGCGTCAAATATTTACCGTTGTTGGGTAACCTGCTGGAGGTTGGGGATTATGCCTGGGGAGCCGCAACTCTTGCGTACCTGTACCGAGCATTGCACAAGGCAACGAGGCCCGACTCCAAAGCGATATGTGCATGTCTCTCGCTATTGCAGGTATATCATACAATTCTTGATTACTGCTCGTTTCTTTTTTTTTGGGTTGAATTGACAATAAAATTTGACGATACTTTATTTAATTTGTCTTTGCTCTCAGGTGTGGTCTTATGAACACCTTGCTACCGGCGCACCCACGCGTAGGGACGGAACCGATAATGTGTGGCCTCGGTTGTGCGCCTGGGAGTACAGCCGGAAGGACAGCCACTACCAGAGGAGAGACGATCCCCATCACAACATTACGTACTATCGGGGGGAGCTCGACTCGTTATCTCCTGGCCAGATGCGATGGGCACCGTACAAACATTTGGCGCGACGGGTGGGAGAGTCGTTCGTCTTCACGCTCTCCGGGTTGCAACGCACACCCCTGATCCACTTCGAGGTCGCAGAGTGGCAGCTGCCAGATCGCGCTATGCGCCATTTTGAGTGCCTGCAGGGGTTGCCAGCCGGCGCGCCGGATATGAGGCTTAACAGGAACCCACCGGGTGTCCCTCGGTTTGGCAAGGCAAATGCGCACGACTTGTGCGCACGAGAACTTGAGGTTTGGGATTCCTGGCAGGACACGCTGGCGGCCATTGTGTCGGAGCCTGACCCCGTGATCAGCATCGAACAGTACAATGGGTGGTACTACCGCATCACCCGGAGGAGAGTAGCTCCAGTAAGGTTTGAACGCGGGGAGAAGTACCACCCTAGGGGTCAGATCGATGAGCACATGGCATACAATCTGGTAAGTTGGCCAATAAGTGCTTTAATTGAACTTGATGATTCTAACTGTGTATGAAGTTACTTATTTATTATCTCTCTGGATGTAGGTTAATGCCTCGTTCGCCTTCTTCCAGAAGTTGCGCGAGCGGAAGGATTTGGTGGATGCAATGGGCGAGGAGCTTCGCCAACAGGCTGATGCGTTGGCGTATGGCTGCGGGAATTTTTTACACCAAGCATCGGGCCAGCCTTCGGCGTCAGCCCGGGAATGGGTTATCCGGGGTGGCAGCCCCCATATGTGAGCGAGGGATACACCGATCCCTCGGGACAGACTTCGGGAGTGAGCCAGGGATATGGTGGTCCCTCTGTACCGGGAATGGGTGGTGATTGGGGACAGCCAAGCACCATGGGCCAGGCTCAAGCGCCGTGGGAAGACTACAGTGTGCCCTCCTTCTCTTTGCTATTGGACTCGGAACCCCAACCCTTCTCTCAGAGTCAAGTCACGCAAGACTGGGGTTTCGGACACATCAGTCTGTCGGAGACACTGCCCATTGTCCCGTGGGCAGGACCATCTATTGCCGAAGGAGGGCAATATCCCCCGGTCGACCCCCCGGAAGGAGTGCAATATCCCCCCGTCGACCCCCGAGGGCAATATCGCAAAGGGCATCCAGTGAAGCCCCTAAAGCCGCATAAATGCCAAATAATCAGAGAGCGTTATTTTAGCGGCTTCCCCCGGGACAAAGCGTTGTATAGTGTGAATCATCCGGAGGGCATGGATTACACTTGCGAGTGGGGAGAAATGGCCTCCCTGGCTCCGGGGAGTTGGTTAGACAACGGTGTCATCTCCACATACGTGGAGATTCTGAAGGAAAGGGGTCGGGAGCGGCTGAACGAGTACCCGGCCATTTTTTTGGTTGATGCCTTTTTTCATAGCCTCCTAGTGTCTGAATGGCATGAGTGGGTCGAGCAAAGGCGGAAGAAAAAGTTGAGCCAGTGGAGACCGTCCGCTAACCTACGAGCGTATCTTGCTAGGGATAGTCCAGTGAGCGCAAGTGTTGCCGACGTGTTTCTAATCCCATTTTTAGGGGAAAGCCACTGGTACTTGGTTTGCTATGAACCGGTGGAGAAAGTCGTATCGGTGATCGACAGTCTCCACGACGATACCGCCCACATGCCTGTGCTGCAGATGTACAAAGCCCAGTTGGACTCAATGGTAATATTACGATTGTTGTTTAACAGTTATTGTAACTTGGCATAAATGTTAACTCGTGTCTTACGCCGTTTTGTGTTTCTTGCAGAATATATTTTGTGCAATGGTCAATGGTATCCGTGGTAACCCTGTACCGGCGCGGCCAAAGCTCGATTGGCGACTGAAGAAGAGGAGGCCCAAGCAACGTAACACTTCGGACTGCGGCGTTTTCCTTTGCATGTACATGGATTACATTTGCCGGTCCGAGAGCCTCAAGGCGGCGGTGTGGAGCCAAGCAGAAGTAGACACCTTTAGATATAGAATGGCTTGGCAAATTATGAAAGGCCGGCCTAGAGCGGTTAGGTGTATTGTAAATCCGGCTAATGCCGAGAATCCCTCCCAACATGATTCCCCCGTTGACATTGTACCATTACACTTTATTTTTTTTTAATAAACTATGATTATTTAGAAAGCTCTCATTGATTTGTGTTGAAGATTATTGATTGATTGTTTTGTCTGATTTCCGTTGAAGATGATTTGAGTTTGGTTTTTTTTTACTCTCACTGAGAATGATTGAAAAGCAAAATCTGTCCGTTAGACAATGTCGCGGACAGTGGGGGAAGTGAATTTTCTAAGTGTGGGGGAAGTGAATTTTCTAAGTGTTGGGTGAATTTTCTAAGTGTGGGTAAAATTTTCCAAGTGTTGATATAAGGCATTCTGCTGCCCGTCCGCTAGACAATGTCGCGGACGGTGGGGGTGGGGAATAAGGCATTCTGCTGGCCCGTCCGTTAGACAATGTCGCGGACGGTGGGGGAAGTGAATTTTCTAAGTGTTGGGTTAAGACATTCTGCTGGTCCGTCCGCTAGACAATGTCGCGGACGGTGGGGGTGGGGAAAATTTTCCAAGTGTTGATATAAGGCATTTTGCTGGCCCGTCCGCTAGACAATGTCGCGGACGGTGGGGGAAGTGAATTTTCTAAGTGTTGGGTTAAGACATTCTGCTGGTCCGTCCGCTAGACAATGTCGCGGACGGTGGGGGTGGGGAAAATTTTCCAAGTGTTGATATAAGGCATTCTGCTGGCCCGTCCGCTAGACAATGTCGCGGACGGTGGGGGTGGGGAAAATTTTCCAAGTGTTGATATAAGGCATTCTGCTGGCCCGTCCGCTAGACAATGTTGCGGACGGTGGGGGACGTGAATTTTTTAAGTGTTGGGTTAAGACAATCTGCTGGTCTATCCGCTAGACAATGTCGCGGACGATGGGGGAGGGGAAAATTTTCGAAGGTATTCTGCTGGCCCGTCCGCTAGACAATGTCGCGGACGGTTTCCAAGTGTTGATATAAGGCATTCTGCTGGCCCGTCCGCTAGACAATGTAGCGTTATGCAGTTTTAATAAATTGGCGTCCGAAGACTTGTTTTAGCGACGGAATCAACAATCTCAATATCGATAAATAATAAATAATGTATGATTCACAATCAACGATCTCAATATATTGAGGGTATCTCAAACGGCACAATTAAGCAAGAAAAAATTTGGAAACATAATGAACATGTATACAATAAATTTGGTTATTATTAATAAATTAGGGTTCACATTGGGGGAAATAAATTTTTTCACAAGCGCTCCGATCAAAGATTACAACTTGAAAATCCCACCACCCAAGGTGTTCAAACACTACAAAGTCCCCGAGTTCGAGGCCATGCTGGCGCACGAAGACGTTCCAACCCTCTGCGAATTGCTTTTTTTGGGGTCGGCCGGGCTTCAGCTTGATTTCAACCTGCCAGGCCCCCTTGCGGCTATATAATCTTGAACTGTCATGAATTGTTGTAAATTGATTGGTAAAGGCTTCCGGTATGTCCTAACAAACACAATACAAAAAATAGGTTAGTTTTTAACCAAAAGATCAAACTTTTAACACACGAAAATACAGAGAAAGAGGGATGGGCTACAAGTTCATTCTCAAATCCCGGCATCATGACTTTGAAAAAGTGTTTGCCTGCTAGGTGCAAGTTGCCAATAAAATCGTAGGTGGTCTCCGATCCAGAAGCCATCGAGGTCGGCGATGAGGGGAGGACGGTGGTGTCGCCGGAGATGGGGTAGCGGCTTGGGTTAGATGTTCGAGAGAGAGAGAGAGAGAATATAGCGGACTGATAAAAGCTGATTGCCCGTTTTGATTAATATATACAATAGGATAGAGGTCCGCTACATTGTATAGCGGACATAAATGAAAACCAAAAGTTTTTCTGCGATGACGTCCGCTACATTGTATAGCGGACATAAATGAAAACCAAAAGTTTTTCTGCGATGACGTCCGCTACATTGTATAGCGGACATAAATGATGACCAAAAAATTAGGACTATGCATATCCGTCCGCTACATCAGAAATCGCTACATCAGAAAAAATAATTCCAGTATTCGGTTGAAAAATTATTAGAAAAAATTATTACAAATGTCAAACTTATACAAAAAATTAAAGGTCCACTGCAGCTTGTCCGTCCTCATCTTCGGCGTCATCTTCTTCCCCATCTTGCAAACCCCCTGGACTTATCCCCAGTGCCTTGTAATGGTTCCGCTTGTCGTGGTCGGTCATTTTGTTGCACAATGCACACCTTCGCAGCTTTTTAGGTTGAGTTGCCGTTTCAATTGAGCTTTTCATCCGCGTAGATCTCTTGCGGCCTTTCGTTTGCGATATAATTGGATCCAACGGCCGGATATCATTGTCGTCTTCCTCCCCCGGCTCGTCATCTTCTGATTCCGTCGTAGGCTCGGTGTCAACCGCATTGCTGACTGAAGCTGCTTCCAACTGGTCGACGATGGGCTCTTGCTGCTGAGCTACCTCGAGGAGATGTTTATATCCGACCATTGTAGCAGCAGCCTTTACGGACAAACGGGTGAACATCGTCACCAGATGATTATACCGCAACGTCTCTGATTCTTCAAAGTCAGTATACGGGTGCTCCGGAAAGGAAATGGTACCGTGCAACCTGTTTGCACCTTTCGTCCACCGTGGCAGGACGTATTTATCGGGGATTGTCCTGATATTCTTCTGGGTGAAAAACCGCAGAATGTGTCTACACAGGATGCCATGGAACTCAAACTTCTTGCAAACACATGTCACCGAGTCCGTCAATGTGTCGTGGCTCACCGTATAAATTCTGCGCAGCTTCTCAGGGACGAGGTCATTCACGAGCGAATAAACCTTGTACTCACGCGTAGACATTTCTGCCACCTTGTTTATACTGTATCGTCCCGATTTTCGCAGCTCTACTTGGTATAGCAAGAAGATCTCCTTCGTATAGACTTTGGCACCGTTCAGCTCCAGCGGGGTCTCTAGCAACCTTCTCCTTTGTTTGTACGTTGTTGCAAAGTCGGCAGCCCTTTCTTTTACGAACAACGAAGCTACCGCTTTTTGTGCGGATGCAACGAAAGTCTTCAAATTGGTAGCTGTACCCACATAACTATCGAACGTGGCATTCATAGATTCACTCCTGCCCGTCGTTTTCATGCCCGCTGAAAAATACCTCCTCGTGTAAACGCCAATCCATTGCTCTTTGCGCTCGTACAAGTGCTGGAGCCACTCGTTGTCTTGCAATGAGTAATCCCGAACAAGCTTTTCCCACCTCTCCTCGAATTCCTCAATCGTTAATGACTTGGTAACGCACTTGTCAAAATCCTGTTTAAAGTCTGGATACTTTGCGTACACGTGATGCAGACGTTCAGGGTATTTGTTGCTTATGTGCCAAGTGCACAAGTTGTGCCGGGTGTCTGGGAAGACGGTAGCAATAGCCTTCTTCATTGCCAAATCTTGATCGGTGATGATCACTTTGGGTGCTTTGAAGTTCATTGCTTCCAGCCACGTCCTAAACAACCATACAAAAGAACCCTCGCTCTCGTCCCTTAACAAGGCGAACCCGAACAGGATGGAGTGATAATGATGATTGACGCCGGTGAAAGGAGCGAACGGCATCGAGTACTTGTTGGTACGGTATGTGGTGTCGAAAGTCACGACATCCCCAAAATGCTTATAAGCTAGCCTCGAACGACCGTCGACCCAAAAAATTGTACTAACTCGATGCTCGTCGTCAAGTTTATAATCGAAGGTAAACTGCGGGTCCTCCATCTGCATCCGTTTCAATAGGCTCATTGTCGATTGCGCATCATTGAGGTCATACGCGGCTCGTCTATGGGTTCGGACCGCGTTACGAACGTCTGTCGTGTTAAAGTTTAAATTTTGAATTCCCCCAGCCTGTTCAGCAAGAACATTAACAATCTCAGTAGGTCCAATTCGCGCATTGCTCATTGTGTGAATTAGGCTCCTCGCGACCTTACCCATCTTCTTGTGTTGATGCATCTGACTCACCTTAGAAGGAGTTACTAACGGGTGATTGTGTGCCAGTTCCAGGCTGGTAATAAGCCAATGATCATGATTGGCTTTGTAGCTTACGAACATCTTGACCTGGCAATTTGTGCGCTCAAAGCAGTCCCGTCTTCTACGCGAATATCCTATTTCGTCATCACTGTCATCATTGCCTACGCGTGTCTCATTTTGCTGTGGATTTCTGCCCCTATGACACTCGTATAAGCGAGAGCATATCTTTTTTGTTACGTTGCTTGTTCTTGTAGTCTTTATTCTAATGCCAAAACCAACCCTCAATGAATACGCTCGAAAACATTCTTCAGCTTCTTCCAATGTTTGAAACGTTCGTCCTAGATACGGATCACTAGCATCTACGGGGACGTTGGAGCTCGACACGAAATCAGACATTGTGAAACAAGACCTGTGTAGAAATAGACTACGCTTAACAATCAAATGGCATTTCTAACTGAAAATATTACCTAAAAATTACAGTGGGCGAATAGACCAATTTAGGATGACAAACATACCGTATGCATAACCCCTGAAAGTGTCTCCAAATTAACAATTATTAATTTACTGAACATAACAAATCAAAATTACTAAGATAAATAGACGAATTCATCATGCCAAAAAATCGAATTAAACTATAATTTTATTTAGAGTTAACAAATTACACCTTTTTTATGAACATCATGTCTAGAACATCACAAATTGAAGAATAGAGTGACAAATTTCTAGAACATCAAAAAAAATCTATACGTTTTTGTCCGAACAAAATAAAATTATATTTTACCATTCAATCCATAAAGAAAACTTCACCATTCGCAAACTTACCTTACTTGAGTGAAGCTAAGTTTTACTCGAAGCTTGAAGGGAGCAGAAAATGGTAGCGAGTCCGAAGAGGAGAAGAAAATTGTAGCTGAAGGAGCTTGAGGAATTCCGACAACCCGTCGTGTGTAGAAATAAAGGTACAAACACGTGGTAATGTGTCACTGTGTCAGTCGTCCGCTACACTGTCTAGCGGACGACATTTTGGCTGTCAACGTGGGCCCAATTATGTGCTCCGCTAGACAGTGTAGCGGAGGGGGTGGAGGGGCAAAATGGTAAAAAGGATGGTCCGCTACACTGTGTAGCGGACTGCTGACAGCGCCGCAAAAATACGCGATCTGGGCCGTCCATCCCTTCGGGATGGACGGTCAGATCGCGCTAGCAAGATCTCCCATTTTGCTAGCGCTATCAACGGATCAGCTCCCATATATATACTCTTAACTTCGTGGCTCAAATCATAATCATTCTATAGACATAAATAACTTCTGTTTTTTTTTTTGCACCGAAAGGATAAAATACTTAATCCCATCAAAGATGGTGAGCAACTAGTTCTAGTCCTCAATGACATCCTTTTATCCTCTGGGAGTTCACACCTTGAAGTAAGATAGATAAAGTCATGTATGTCAATCAATGTAGGACACTGGGCTACAAACTAAAACCCAAAATGCACGCTCAAAACATCATTGCTCAAAACATCATTACTCATAACCTCAATTCATCTCCGCCATAGTCCAATATATGCTCATAACCTATACCTAGTGAAATGAGGATATAAGATCCAAAGTCAAATCCTCGTGTGCGTTCACGTCAAAGTCAATCAAGTGGCTCTATGCTCTCAGACTAAATTTTGCTCGTCCCATTCGCGCATTCCAAATCAAAGTACAACTATATCTACGAAACCTTATTTCAAAAACTTATAAACTCAGAAACCTCACTATAATAGAAAAATTTTCACTTAGCGCTCTAAAGGTCGCAACTAAGAGCTACAAACTAAGAGCTAAGAGCTCCGAGTTACAAGCTACAAGTTCCAAGAACTTCAAGAACCCACAGCCTTACATTATCTCTGTCTAGCTATTATGTTAATGTTGTTCTACAACCTTGATTAGGTTTTGGCAACTAGCTGCATATATCTCCAGCTTCACCCAATAAAAATGAGTCTTCCGATTGATATCTATAACCTTCGAAACATAAGTCATAATCACCAATAGCAACCTAAAGCAACATCAGCAATAAAAAATCATCACTTAGGGTTCTATAACCTATCCAGCGAAATCATTACTTAAACCTCAATATCCCAAGAGCGTAATGCTCTGATACCATTTTTGTCACGACCCGAACCCACAGGCAGGCTCGTGACCGGCCGCAGACCCAATAGACTCCAACCGAGGGCTCTGCCAGTCCTTACTCGCTAAAACAACATATAATCTGCAGCGGAAATTTAAAACCTCTCCAAACTTAAATTACATTTTTATATTTTCATTTGAATACAACACTTATGCTAAAACTCTTCATAACTCCGATATGTCAACAACTAAGGCTAAACCAACAATCTAAATGCTTAGTGACTTATTCAATGCAGTCTCCGGAGCTCCGCGTCAAATTGTCCTTCTTATGCTCCTCACCATCACCTTACTTTCAAAACCTGAAATGATAAGTAAGGGATGAGCTTCCACGTGCTCAGTAAGTAACCAATGATTCAACTAGGTGGACCATAGCATGTCAGAAAATAACTCACTTTATATTGTAGCATCATTAAGATATCTAAAAATCATAAATTTGATAATCATCGGGTAAAAACAAAACAGAATACATGAAACCAAAAACTGAAGTATATAATGATTATCGCAAAACTTCATAACAACCAGTTCAATCCCAACATTAGCTCAAACGATATGCTGCGGTCAGCGTACAGCCCCACTGGGCCAAATCCCTCCTCCATCCGGGATAAAAAACTGTGGACGCAAGGGCGAACCACGAGCAACAGTACTGTGCATCAACGTACAAGCCCCGTTGACCAGGGCCCGAAATCCAACTTTCCCCCGTGGATATGGGGCACAGCAATCGAATAAACAAAAAGACCTTTTGGTTCATCGTAAACACAATCACTCATCAATTGATGTCAAACCATCCTCACACCCATTTTGACAGTTTTCAAGCTCTTCAATTTTCACAAGAACGTCAAATACCAAGGCATCTTACTTGCACTAATCATTTCAAATCCGAGTTCCATAACAATTTCTAAGAAAGATATCATTTACATGCTGGTCCGGTTTTGATCGGAATTAAACCATTAAAAGCTTTGTTTAGCAAATCAAGTCAGACTAACTAAACATGATTAAAACGGTCAATGCTGATAAACACCACTTTTTATCAATACATAAACATATACATTTTATAGAAAAATACTAGTTGAATCAAAAGGTCACTTACCTGACGCTACGCGTTTCCCACCTCAAAATCTCTGGAGCGACGATCACACTGCTACATTTAGCTAAAAGAACCGCTAGGGCCATTCCTTTCCTCTGCATATCCTTATCCGTTCTGTAACTCGAAGCAATGTCGATCAACAAAATATTATGTTTAGAATTCTCCTCAACAATTCAAAACGCCATATTCAAAGACCGACCTTTACACACCCACAACTCACCCGATTCGATAACCCCCAAAGTATTCCAATAAATAATGTCTTTCCTCTCCATCACCGTAAACATTTTCTAGACCTCATTCACATTTTTGCCTTCGTTTCCCTGTCAGACCATAACACCCCTTTGTACCCGCTGACAACTCACACAATTGCTATTTATGCACACCAATACCTGCAATACACACACATATAGACACACCACGTATATAAGTACACCATTTGCACGTGCACCACTGCACACCGTACACACTCACATAACTTACAAACATGCATGCACTCACATTACACCCACCACGACACATAGTGCATGTGCACACTCTGTACTTCGCCGCCCTACACAAACCCGCCACCACATCTAGCCATCCATACACATACCTGCCTGCGCCCATAAATCTCTATGTAAACACACCCTCTACGCCCAAACAATTACGATGCATCAATAACATAGACAACACCGTTCACCTTTCCCTTCCTCGCCCATAACACGCACTCCACGACATGCAGCACACCTAGTCGGACTGCACACTCTATCCATATCTACTAAAACTACTCCGCCCAAACCACCTCAAGCAACGCCATGATGTCATTCCGGCTGCGGCAAACAATGCCATGACCATCATCATTCGCTAACAACACAACCACACAAAAACATATTCTCTGTGCACCCACACTTGGGCGACGCAAACATACATTCTCTCCCATGTGCTGTATATGTATACCAACTTGTACAACACCCCAAACTCCCACAAATCGCAGAGACTTGATAATTTGTATAAGAAAGATAAGAGTTCATTATTGTTATTACTTTTTTTTTCTCACGAGAAGATTCCGGCTAAGAAGGCTAAAGACTGGTGGCTGCCATATTGGCTCACCGTGAACTGCAATTACAACACCGATTTGAGGTTGTCGGTGATCACGGCGGTTGGTCGATGGACGGAGGGAGAGAGCTGACAGCCGATAGTTGTCATTTGGTGTCAATCGGGATTTTGGTTGATAGGTGATGAGCGTCGCGGTGGTGGCAGGATGCGATGATTCCGGCAGCATAGCGGTGGTCCAGATCTGTCGCCGCAGCACTATTTGCTCTGCCAGTGCTCGCCAGAGATTGAAAGGGTGGTCGGCGACAGCGATTGCACGGTGTCTAGCCAGTGGCAGCGGTTGCACGGCAGGTTGGAGATGGCGACGGCGGTTAGGCGATGGTGTCCGGTGAAGGTCGAAACTGGAGTCGACCTCCTGTGATCGCGTGCGTGGCCGGAGATGGGGGCTACCCATCAGGTAGAGACGTCGCCCATTTTAGGGCCGGCTATCCTAACTGTTTCCTCTTCCTGACTTCTCTTTCTCTTTTCTTTTCTTTTTTTACTCCTCTTATCTTATTCACTATATATATATATATATATATATATATATATATATATATATATATATCTCAATTTCCTCTCTCTCTCCCTCCCTCTTCAATTTCTCTCAGTCATTTTAGAATGCCACACTTTTTGCAGAAAATCACTCTCTCTGACATATAAAAAATAACTACAATCAGAGATTATATATTTGTATAATAAACCCTAATTGATTATAACCTCTCCAGCGTGACCGGCTACGTTTCATTTATCACTCTTTCTTTTCTGCAGCTAGTGTATCTTAATTTGTCACTGGTAATATTGCCCAGGCAAATCGTCGCTAAGAACTCAAAAGGACATCACTCCTAGAAACTGTCGCTAAAGGTTTCTAAAAATATCGTTAATGCTAATTGTTGCGAAAGACCTCAATCAATATCCATAATGTCTGTTGTCGTTAAATTATGTCTTATGATTTTACAATTGTCGCCAAAGGTTCAATGAAATTCCCTTGAGAAAATCGAGGCTAAATATTACGCATAATTATTGTCGCTATAAGTCATTAAAGAAAATATACTAACGCTAATCGAGAGTTCGTCGCTAAAAGTAATGATAACCAGGTAAACCTAGGTTTGGGGTATTTCATTGGGTGTGTGTTTATATTTTAAGGCAGTCTGGCAAGAAGGATTTTGTTAGGATAGGTGATTCCAGAAAGTCCAAAAACGAGGAGTTCATCGGGTATAAAGCTAAACAAATAAAGATAGTGCGGTTTCGTTATATGATTCATTGTTTCGTTTAGCGTACCATGTTGATGATGCTTGTTTGAACTCTTATGGTTATGCTTGAACACCGTTTGACCTTATGACCTGATATTTCTTGTTGACTTATGTTGTTGAGGACTTAAGGTAGAATAAATTCTCTTAGTCCACTCATTGATGAGTTTGTTGAGGACTTATGATCGAAACACTCTCTAAGTCTGCTCCTTTGATAAAAACCGTCTCTTTAATCTACGCGAGATTGAGATGAACACCCCGTATGAAGGAGCATCAATAAATGGAGGGCTAGTGAAGTGAAATAACTGGCGGTCAGTGAAAAGGAAAGTAAATAACAAAAAGGATGAAGCGCGCTAGAGTCTGTCGTGTCGTCTCGAGTCGAGCATGCATTGCAATTGAATTTATTTAATATTGCTGATTTTATTGTCTTGTTATTCTCATGATAATTACTTGCTTTAGTGTTTCCTCTTACATTGCACTTGCATAGTCCATAAGTCTGTCCAAGCGCAAATGATGATGTTCTGTTGGGCTTGAGCCGCTCAGTCTGAACAAAGGTAATGTATCAAGGTGTTTGCAGATATTTGTTCTTGGCATTCTTAAATTCATTGCCTTTGTTGAGAATTCATAATTGATTCTTTGATATTTTTTGAAAGGGTTGTGCGTTGTACTCCTCGTATTATCCTTACTGGACGATTTGCGCTTATTCCTTATCTGATATGTTTTTCAGGTACTAGGTTTGAACGAGGAGAAACCTTTGGTAAAGGTAAAGAGAAATATATTGCCACGATGATGCGAATTGTATAAATATTAAGTTGTATTATGTTATACAGTTTCCACTGTGATACGATGTGTACTTTCAAGAAATTTTTTTGTAAGGATGTGTTGTGGCGTTCCTTTATGATCTTAAAGTTATAGTAGCTCTGTGTTGTATAAAAATTTGTGACATTGACATATAAGCTTCGGTGATGTCACTTGGGCTGGGGTGCCACAAAGGTTTAGAGAATGAGAGAGAGAGAGAGTTTTATCTAGTGTAGCACACTCCCATACTATTAACAAAATCCAACAGTCAAGATTTAATCTAGAAAAGATAAACGATTAGTATTAATTGAGAAAAAGGATGTAACTACACCGAATCACCGCCCAGGAGACAACAGCTGGCAAAACTTCCACGTGTCGTGTTGTAGTGCTGCCATGTGGAAGTTCTCGTGAATTGCGGACAAAATTCACTGCTAGACTTTAAACATGCGTAAAAGCTTCATCCGATGTTCGATTAAGCCGATCCAAATTGCGTTGGACTCGTCTCGTCGAGCTCTTTAATTTGACTATTCTTGCAATTTACCATTATATCCTTGATTAACGGTTAATACATCTTTAAGCATGCTTAATCGCGAAAGTTATGAAACACGTTTTATTTCATTTTGACAAAGAATGTAACAAAAATAATATTTCAATCAAAATAATATGTCTTTAATTTATATATAATGATTAGAAGTTAATTAAGATTGGGGACTGGGGCCTGACAACGGACTGGTTTGAAAGACCAAAGTATAGAAGAACAAAGCCTACAAAGATGGGGTATGCATTCAAGCAAACATCATAACAAATTACCCATTTTTGCAGGAAAAAGAAAAGAACAAAATGATTGGACATAGGAATGGTACTAGAAACTCACAAAACAAGTCAGACCATTGTAAGGCTGTAACATCCACGGGAATCCAGAGCTCCGCTGCCCTGAACTCCCGGGTCGTTAACCTACCGGATCACATCAAACCTGTCAAATCTGTTCACTAACACATACTTCAAAACATTTAATCTGATACCATCTCAAATTCTTCAAATACAAGCTTACAAAACTGTTTCAACTTAAACTAACACCTAGGTTGTAACACCTCCGGAACTTTTCGAAACATTAACACTAAATCGATCAATGCTTACTTATTACATCCATTTGGTACCACTAAGGATAACCCAATAACATCTATATCAAAGCTTTACAATAACTAAACTGTCTCAACAAACCGTTCTCATTCAAAAAAATGTAATGTACTTAATTTATTAAGTTACACACTAATCCTCTCGCAGGGGCTTAAATAACAAACAATTAAAATGCTAATCTAATCCATAATCAAACTCATTGGTTCCAAACTCTTACTGACGATTATTTCCTGCAGAAGGGAATAGAAAAAGGAGTGAGCTTTCGAGAGCTCAATAAGGTCACTCAACATTCAGTAGGGATTACAAAAAAAAATGATTTGGTCAGAAAGTTATATAAATGACAATATAGAAACAATGTTCTCAATTTCTCAATTCAACATTCAATCAATGCACTTTCGATTTCACTGAAACAATGCAGATGATATTGGACATGAGTATATTGCAAAGCCACAAAGGCAGTGCAGGATAACACTTAGCAAAGCCACACAGGCAGTGCTCAATAACGATATGGTTACATATGCATATGAACACTAGCTAGACCCTCAAGGTACTAGCATTTCCCGACAATAACAGACCATCCTTATATCACATACAGACCATCCTTATAACTCCTCAATACACTATCTCATGCCAATATGCAGAATGCAATAAGCGATATTACAATGAATCAATCAACACTCAAGGAGAAATAAGTACTGAGCATCGAATGAGATTTTCAATGAACGTGTCAGGCTCAAACAAAGGTTATTAATGACAATCGATACAATTTCATCACAATTATAATTGAGTCCAAAGAAATAATGATAACAAATTAGAATAACATATGAAACAAATAGAGGAGTTAGGTTCGGATGAAAATCCCTTACCTCGATCCAAGTGAGCTGAAGCTAAAACGCTCTCGATCAATCTTCAGAATTAACCTAGGTTGACAAAGTCATTTATCAGAATACTATCCACTCAGCTATATTATAAACCTAATATAACTATCCACAACATATCCATTTCTTTACCCAGAAATGATGAAACTCGGAGCGGTTTCACACACGGCCAACCTACCCCGAAACTCGTCACACTCTCCGAGACTCAGAAATATCTCAAAAATATTCTTATCCTTAATTAAGCATTATTTATAGCTTAATGCACCATATGGAATAAATATATTTTTTGAATATATTTTTTTTGAATTAAAAATAATTTCTTTAAATACACTAAAACCAATAAATTGCCATAATTGCTTCTAGCTGAAAATAAAGGCTCATAATTTTTATTCAAAAGTTAATATATGTATAAAATTATAAAAATAAAAATCAGAATTTAAAAGGCATTGAAACGATTCCTTTATTTTTCGTTTTGTTAAATTCAATGCCATACAGAAAATAATAATAAATCAACTTAAAAAATTATCAAACTTTTACTCAGTCTTTATTATACTATAAAAACATTTCTCTAATTTTTCCAAAACATTTTCATGGTTTAAAAGCTTCAAAGGAATTTTACGAGTCTAAAATTTCAGAAAATACTAAAAATACATGTGATTTCAGAAAATTATAAAATTTTGCCGTAAATTCTAATATGGCCTAACGTACTATATTGTTAAATTTTGTATGCTAACAATCACCGTATAGTATTCAATGCTCACGTCGTGTCTAACGCTAATCCGAAATACACCCGTCCTTGCACAGGTACCACTACACATCAGTGACCCGCTTCTTTTCTTCTTCCTTGTTCTTTTGCACTCACAGACTCCAGTACACTCACAGCCCCACGAACCTCACATACTACAGTTGCCACACCTACACCCATTGATTCACAAAACACCACAATACTTCCCAATTGACACCGCCTCCACACACCCACGGAGCACATCTTGCTCTTGTTACACTTCTTCTCCATTCTGTACACACATATATTCACATATTTACACACCCACTTCACACCACCAGCTTACACTACTCACACACACATCACGTGTAATCACACACACCCAATTTCATACCAAAACCCAATTGCCATGACCACCCGTCCCTCTTTCTTCTTCCATTTAGCTCACTCATAAAGTAAACTCACACTACACATGCACAAAACCATCCATGCATTTCACTCACTCACCTTCTATATACACACACTGCACTTAACACACTATACTCCAAGCCTCCACCGTAAACATACACACTAGAGCACATAACACACCCAACGCACACACACAAACCCAGTACACAAACGAACACACAGCTGCTCTCTTTGCACCTATTTCAGTTCACTCCCTCTCTCTCTATCTTCTCTTCCTCTAAACCCACATACACACACAGCACCACAACCCACATACTCATGCACGATTTACCCACTACACACACACAACTCTCCTCACTTTATCTCTTACACACCCGCTGCCTCACAACAGTGGGTCTTCTCCCATTACTTTCTCACTTCTCATGCATACATACACACCAACAGCACACGCACATACCTTCACTGTCACACACCAACTCACACTTAACAATCCATACCCATCTCCACATTTCACACCCAATACACTCACAGACCTGCTGCACACATTTTCACACTCATGTGCACACGTACACAGTAACAATGCACAACATTACCCAACAATCGCATATCCACATACACAGCTGCACATTCATGGGTGCACATGGCAGCACAACACTCACTCACACAACTATATCTAAACACACATATACATACAATATTATAAACGCACGCCACACACACAGCTACTGCCTCACGGCAATAGCTGCTCTTCTCCCTATTTTCTTTCCTTTACACCCACACTTGAGCACAAAGACACACACAACCCACACTCACTGTCGAGTCTCTATTTCTTTGTTTGTTACACCACACAAATTATACACAACACCCATAACACCTGCTCCACGCATAGCTGTCGTGAAGCTTCATGCACTCCGCATTCACAACGCACGTCTCCACGCCGTACATCGTACTGATCTTCCGCACCTTCATCCCTTTACTCACATATACACCCATGTCTCACGGTCGTGACACATATTTACACTGAAATCTCACAGAGAAGCACGGCCATGGTAGCCGTGAACCCGCTCTATCACCCTCGCGACAATCACAGCTTCCACTCGATCTCACAAGCACGGCAAAGCCAAAGTCACCCAAAATCCAACCCTTTAACAGCTTTATCATACTGAACTATACCCATTTTATACACCTACCAAAAATAGACATATATATGTATACATGAAGCATGAATTTTTAAGGCAACCTTACCGGAAAAGCTTTGCCGGAGAAAAATATCCCTTCGATCTCTTCCCTCCCTTCTCTCTCTCTCTCTCTCTCTCTCTCAAGATCACGTTTCAGATGAAAATTGGAGGAGTACGACGGCTGCCCACATATTATAATATATATACAATAGCCCTAGATTGGAATATAACCAAAAGTCCCCCTATATTTTCAATTAGTCACTAAATTTTTCACCCGAAGCGTTTATTACTGCAAAACAGTCCAAAAATAAATACTTATAATTATTTATGAGCTAGGAAAAATTATTTACGATTGTTACGTCATCCCGTTTGACCAATCGTCGCTAACAAGCACACCGTTACAAAATTTGATTGTCACTAAAAATATTTCAATGCTAGAATACACGTCGACGTTAAATATATATAAAAATATCTCCTTTAATAAATATACCAATATTAAAAGAAAATTTTTAATTGCCGCTAAAGGTAGTCGATAAAAATTCGGTAACGCTAATCGTCACTAAAAACTTCAATCAATAAGACATATAAATGTTAACATCAAATTATTAATTATTATTTCAAAAATAAATTTGTCGCTAAGTGTCATAGACTATAACACTGAGCTTCCTCTAATTCTACAACATTTCGTTTAAGAAAATATGTCACTTAAGTTAACCAAAAAAAATATTGTTCACCAAATCTTGGCTAAAGGTCAAATAAATAACTAATTGGATTTTTTTTTTAACCTAAGACCAGCATAAAATTTTTAGGGTGTTACATAGGTTCTTTACAAACTCGAGTCCTTATAAAACCATATGACAGTACTGACCCACCATAAGGGTCTCACTACACCGTAATGGTGGGCTCACCGGAACCTCACACCCTCTCTAACCCATTCCCGAACATCCTACAGCTGATCACCACCTGCAAAAGGGAGTCAAACGAAGGGTGAACTTTTCAGAGCGCAGTAAGGTGGTACAATGACTACAAAAAGATTACAACACGATTCCAAAGAATCCAACCACGATGATTCCAAAACACTTCAAACGATCAAAAACTCAATGATCAAAATTCATCAAAAATAGATACCAAATTAAACAATAATAATCATGATGGGTTCCAGAAGGATCCATAAAAGATCATTTTCAAAGTCATCATTTCTAAAATACAACAAAGCTTTCTCGAGGTATTTCAAACCAATTGAGATAAAACTTTCTTAGTCATTTCCGTAACAATGATGGTACATATGGTGCAGATAAAATAAAAAATCATCGTTGATCCTAGGCGGTTACGATGCCACTCAGGCAAAGTTGGTAGTGTACACATGCATGATATACCATAATATAATTACTAGCCCTCTTTATCAGTCAAGGAACTAGCATGTTTTCCCGTAGGAAGCAATAACAATCCAGCTTATACCGCCTCCCCATAGAACGGATACCCAGGTCAACACAGAAAAAATCAATAATATCAATGGGTGTTAAAATAAGCTCAAATCACCAAAATCAATTCGGGTCCCAATAACAATAACATACTGATATAAGCCATCATTCAAAATTCCTGAAGAAAAAAAATCACAAATAAACAACAAAACAATTGCAAATAGTTATCGAGTTTAGGCACAACGATTCAGAAAAACGGATACAAACAATTATCAAATTTGCTAAACATGCAATAACAGGCGAGCATCACAAGATTTTCAAATAATTGACTCATGTTCAATATCAGGGTTTTCTGGGCAATAACATGTTGATATCAATACATACTTCAGAGTTCGACATTAGTCATAAGTAAATCAAAGGAGTACTTATGAGTACGAGTTATCAAAATAAAGGTTCGGACGAAAGTCCTTACTCAGGGTTCAGATAGAATCCCTTACCTGGATCTGTAGTTAAAATATCCTAACCGGAAGTCTTAGCTTTAACCTAAACGGAATAATCGAATCATTAGAACATAGCCTACAATACAATGCTATAACTTAATACAGACTCACACATACTCCCAAAATGCGTTAAGGTGTAAAATTATCAAAATGTCCCTCTCGGACTTAAATCGCCAAAATGGTCTTCTCGTAAGTAAAATCACTATAGTAACCTTACCACACGCAATTTTACTCAAAAATACATTTCTTAGGTCAAATTACCAAAATACCCCTCGGGGTGGCAAATTACCAAAATACCCCCATTACACTTAAATCATTAAAATGACCTTTCCGTAAGCCAAATCACTAAATATCCTTACCGTATGTAAATTTACTCAAAATACCCTTTATGCTAAAATTACCAAATACCCCCTCGGGGTAGCAAATTACCCAAATACCCCATGGGGGTTTCCAGCATCAAAAAAATATCTTAAAACACTATTTTAAGTATCCTGAAATCATTCTTGGGTTAAAAACTATTTTAAAAAATTTTCATCCATAAATCATGAACCGGTGTTCGGGCCGAGTGCTAAAAAAGTCAGTTTCGCTAAAAATACCTATCTGCCTCGGAATGGCACGAAATTTTAGATAATGAATAATATCAGTAAAATATTTAAAATTTTCAGATTAAAATAACTTTATTTATCATGTTAAATAAATCCAGAAATTTTCCTAATTGATACCCTAATTTAGCATCCTTCGAGGAACCGAAAATTCTCAAAACATTTCAGAGCTTGCGTCTTACAAAAATATTGGGTGTTACTGTTTTGCGCTTTGCCTAATTTTAATCCTAATTATTTATAAAAATTTGTGAAAAAACTGCCCAAATAATTTTCCACTTTTAACGGCGATTACGGTCAATATTCAAATCATCCCACACACTAACACATCTTTCCACACACACTCATCTTCTCCAGTTCTGCCGAGACCCATTACACACATTATTCCCAAACACACACTTCACCATTTTTTCTCACTTCTACACCTAACCCACATCTATTCTAACATCAATCCAACATATATAATTTCATATACATGATCCATTACCCATAAGCTTCCATACCCGAAGCTCACACACAGTAAACACTTCAAGAACACACCCACAACCAACACCCAAACACACACTGGTCGCCTACAATTTCTCGAAAATTCCTCTTAACACACAGTAAACACCTAATACCCACACCCTATCTGCACGTACACACTTATATACACCCACTGCATAGCCATGCCACCCAACCAACCCAAATTAAAGCTGTAAACACAAACCTAACTCATAAACACACTTGCACACACAGTTCAAACGCACGGGCACACACACACAATGAGTTATACACATTGAATTTATCAAAATTAAAGAGGAAGATAACCTCTTTTATTTTTATTTTATAATCCCTCAAAATTTCTCCTCTTTCCTCTCTTCTTCTTTCTTCCTCTCCTGTCAAAGCTTCGTCCTCTGTTTTCTCTCTTTCACTGTTTCTTCTTTTCTTTTTTATGTTTTTCGAATTTTTCTCCTTTATTTTCTTCTTCTCTTTCTTTCTTTTCTTTCCCAAGCAATTAAAGAATTTCAATTGCATTAGTCACCAAACTAGGTGGCCATTTCTAATGACTTGGTTACTAACATCTTGACACATAGGAAAATTTCAAAAATTACAAATTAACCCCTCAAGTTTCCAAGATTGCAAAATGGCCCAAAAGATTTCAAAATTTACATTTTTACCCCCAGAACTCTCCTAATCTTCATTAATTAAATTAGATGTCCCTAAAACATACAATATCACTCATTCCATTAATTTTTCCTCGTTAAAACATTAATTACATGTATGCCCTAAGTTTTCCAAAACTACAAAAATGCCCCCAAAATTTCAAAATTTACATTTTTGTCCAAAATTTCTTTTAACCTTCGATACTCTACTAGTACTCGAGCATTGTCCAAAATTAATTTATGCCCCCATTTATTTTTCCTCGTTAAAACATTAATTACATGTATGCCCCCAAGTTTTCCAAAATTACAAAAATGCCTCCAAAATTTCAAATTTTACATTTTTGTCCAAAATTTCTTTTAAGCTTCGATACTCTACTAGTACTCGAGCATTGCCCAAAATTAACGCCCGTCTATTTTTCAAAGTACTGATGATTATTTTAACCCGCTTCTAAAGTTCGGGGTATTACAAAGGCTTTTTACATATCCCTAGAAAGGGAATAAGAAGAGCGTAGTTCAAGCACTGATCCTTTGAAAATTGGAAACTTGAATAAGAGATGAAACAAAGCAATTTGAGGTAACTGGCCCTCGTCAAACGCTTAATGACATCACTCAAAGCTGGAACAGACATGCGTGAAAGCGGTTGGTTGTCAATCATCATTAAGAAAAAGGTTGAAAATAAACTCGATCTAAAGTCAAAGCAATCAACTCGTGGAAACAGTTGGTCATTAGAGGGAAGGATGTACTCTGTCTAGAAGTCAGAGTGAACAACACATAAAAGTGATTGGTCGTCTAGACACATTAATAATAGCAAACCTCAGAGGAGAAGCCAACAACGCGTTAAACAGTTAGTTGCTCACTTAGATAAATGAAAGGAAAACAAAATTGAGGTTCGGATGAATATTTTTTATCCAACACCTGGTACACCTTAATCTTACACCATTTGTCTTATAGTGGCATTTTTTGCCCAAATATTGGTAAAGAACTGTTTGCCTAATCCGAGGGCAATTTTTTAGCTGTCCAAAATAATTAATGGTTACTTCATAATAAATGGCTAATAAATTTTAGCAATAATCGGGAATCAGTATAGTATGAAAGGTAAAAATTCTTGTGGGGCCAAAAATGTAATTATGTGAAGTTTTGGGATTAGTTTGTAACTATAAAAAGTTTTGGGGCTATTTTGTAATTATAGGAAGTTGATTAGATTAGTGGCATACGTGTGTAAGAATGTGAGAAAATGTTCATGGAAAATTGCCACCTACTACTTTCAAATGGTGACAAATCTAATTAAAACTTAAACTAGTGGAAAAAATATTTGGGAGGACCTTATGCTGTTGAGATGTTTCAGTGTCTAAAATTTCGTGGCATTTCGATGCCGATAGCAATTTTTTACCAGATCAGCCTCTGAGTGCTTTATTTAGATATCAGTTAAGGGTTTCGAGCGAAAACTTCTCTGAAGGACTTTTTAGTCCAATAGCTGATTTAGATTGCTTAAAAAGATATTTTGGGTTATTTCTGGGTCTTTGCTGGTGCATCAGTCATTAGGGGGTGTTTTGATAATTTGATCAAAGCCTGGGGTTTTTTTGATAATTTTTCACACCCCGGTTGCAAACTAACTGAAAGTACATAATTGAGCATTGGAGATATCAGAAAATGAGAAAACAATGTTAGTATTGCTTCCAAGGAAAGAGAAATGGTGCCGTTGGTACACTTTTACGGGCGAGGACAATTCTGATTGAATGGACTAGTTGTAGTAAGAAGTTACGAACTAATAAATGGGAAGAGTAGAAATTGAAATATTTCACTGCGCTATAGTAAATTATATGCCACGAGAATTATTTTAGAGCCGATTTGTCTATTCAGATATGGTAGAAGGTGACTGAGGTCATATTCAAAGAAAAACTTCCGAATCCGGTGAAAGGTTTGTGTAAGTGACCTATCGATTTAACTAGTACATTTATAAAATGTACATGTTATCTACTTTTGAAAAGCACTGTTTATCATTAATGAACTGTTTGGTTACGATTATCTGCTTTTGCCTTAGAGAAATGAATTTTGCCAAAAAGCTTTGGTGAGGCTTATTTCTCATTAAGAAACTGGACCAACATGAAAATGATATTTTATTAGAAATTTTAATGTGATTCAGATTTGAAATAGATGATGCAAGAGAGATGTTTGGTATTGATGTTATTGTGGATATGAAATATGTCGAGAAACTATCGGAAAGTCATGAGATGGTTTGACCATCAGTGATTGAAGGATTATATTTGTGATAAACAAAAAGGGTGATTTTTTTCTTACTCGGTTGTTGTGCCCCATATCTAACATGGAAAAGTTGTATTTCAGGCCCTTGTGAATAGGACTATGTCCAACGTAATGCACATTACTTTTGTAAGTGGTCGCCTTGCTTCTACAGTGATGTTTATCCCGAGGTGAGATTCCGATCCCAAGTCATTGGAGCTATGAATGCTAATCGCATCATATCTTTTTAGGTGGTGCTGGGATGAAACTGGCTTGTGATGATGTTTTTGTGCTAAATTATTTTTGTGCCCTCATAATTGTTCTCTTGTGATGACATTTTACACAACGACTTATTATTTCTTGCCTTAAGAAATAATTATTTACTCCTTGATTTTATATCTCTTAAGTTGCTAATTATCAGAGTGAGTTATTTGCTGACATGCTATGGTCTAGTTAGTTAAGTCGATATTACTTAATGAGCATGGGATAGCTCAATCCTTACTCAATATTTCAAGTTAAGAGTAAGTTGATGGTGACGATCGAGGGCTTGGAAATTGTAGGGAGAACATAATGGATTTCAATCAGTGTAGTTGTTGTCTTTAGAGACCATTTCATACTTGTTGATATATAACAGTTTTGTATTAAGACTGGAAGTGAAGTTCTTATTTTGGACTTGTATAAGATTCAGTTTCTATTGCAGTTGTACTATTGTACGTGAGTAAGGCCTCGCAGAGCCTTTGATGAGAGCCTAATGGGCCTGCGGCCAGTCACCGACCTAGCTCACAGGCTCAACCATGGGTTCGGGTCGTGGCAATAACCATGAATCCTAAAAGTAGTACTTTGAACAATGATTCCATAAGGGACTTGGCACGCCCTAAACTTTCATCATTGGAACCTGAGAGTTCGGTTTTTGGCCCAAACTTTTAGAAAGAATTGTTCCCCTAGTCAGGGGAAAAATCCCTCTCTAGACACCCAGTTTTTGTAGTCCTTTTCTTTAGGTTATAAGTGGTTCTCTCTTCTTTTTTTTCTTTTCTAAATGTATCACTTTCTCAGATATATAGTTGGTTGTCCAAATTTTCAGCTTCAGATCTACGATTTTAAACCCTTGCAAATATCTTCTCCAGAAAGAGATTTTAGCAGGGCATGAGGCCAATGGCCCACAGAAACAGGTGAGAATGGTAATGTGCTCATTTTCCTCTTAGTCTTTTTTCCCTTGTGTTTGCATTACAGAGAACCTTAAAAGTAACCACAAGATTGATCCTACTGCTGATATCTGTTTTTAACTATGAAATACAAATACATTCTGTTGCATCTATCCTTCTGGGGAAGACATTCCTACAAAACCCATGAGATAAGTTGTATTGATTAGCTCAAACCCTCTCATTTTCCTCTCCTTTCAAAATTCCTCCGATCCCAGCTTAATCATTTTATTCTCATTTTCTACTATTTTATTTTTCTTTACGCCACTCGCTTTTTCGCCATGCAGAGACCTACCTTGACCGATGCCTTTGGGTGGGGTGTGTCATCGGCTTTGCTGATGTGCCTAAATCTTACTACTTATAACAAATGACTTTCAAATGCAAATAGTGATATGTTATTTAGTACTGTTTTGGAAGGGGCCGCGCGAACGCAGGCCCCCACTGTCACAAATTATGACGTAGGCTCCACCACTTGGGTAGACCTTAGGCGAGCACCCCTCCAAAGTGCAATGAAGGTCACTAACCTAAGCCATGGGCCTTCTTGATCACCCATTGACCCCGTCCAGGTAAGTATGTTTCTCTGTGTTGTACCCTTCTGTTTCATACTCTGACTATCAGCCCTCATTCTTCTTTTCGCAATGTGGGACTCATGCCAAGCCTCATATATTTATGACATTCCTTTGACGTTGGAATCTATTGCACTAAGCTCACACTTCTTAATTAGTAGCTTGATGAAACTTGAATGTTTTTAAGGGCAAAGATGCATTACATGGATCAAGTAAGTTTAGCAGTTTATGTGGGTTAGCCTTCTGAGAGTTGGGAGTAGTGGAAAGATTTAGAGAGAGATTCACAAGTCAGGTAAGAGCGTAAAAGGTATTGATCAGTTGTCCTTTTCTTTTAAAGGCTAAAATCATATATTTTGTCTTTTTTACCCATATCATAGGGTAGATCTCAGAAGATGTGAAAGATCTCCGTCCAAGCCGTACGTATGCAATGACTATAAGTGCTGGTTTCTTTGAGTCAACTTAGATTAGGGTGGTCTACATCTGGGTTGTCTGCTTACTTTGTTGGATTAGTTAGTCCCTCCGCATAGCTCATTATGGAAATTAACTTAGGTTCAACAAAATTATAGGTACGCAATGTGTGGAAAACTAAGTAGAAGTCAAATTAATTTTGCTACTTGTCAAGCTATAATTTGGTGGACTAAATAGGAGTTTAAATTTTTTGGAGTACTGTGTGGGGTGCACCTAGCCAAGGCAGTAGTGCAATGCAAAGGCGATGTGAGAGGAAGCAGTAGTAATCGTTGGTGAAATTTTTCTTACGGTAGGGTTCATCCACTAGGCTTTGTTTACCTCACCAAAAAAATTGTAATAGCCTTGATTTTTTTTATGGTAGGGTTCCTCCGGCAGCTTGATTGATTTTATTTGGTAGCTTCGTAGTGAAAGATTTTCCATGATAGGGTTCATCCACTGGGCTTTGTTTGCTGTCTTCACAAACGCTTGATTGATTAGAAAGCAATACAGGCATCATAGACAATGAAGACTTCAGCTGATCTTGCCCTTTGTTTTGGGGTGCACCAGGCCAAGGCAGAATGCTATGCATCTAGGGGATGAGCACTTCTGAGATGAATGGTCCTAATAGTAAATGTATACAAGCACTAATGGATGTGTTTCCTTCCCTAGTGGCTTAGGGGATAACCCTTTTTTTGTTTCAAAGACAGTTATATATATTGGTTCTTGTTGGTAGAGTGGCCACTATTACTCAAGAAAGCCAAAATAGGGTTTCATTTTCGCAACTATATTAGAATTGAAGAGAAAGAGTCTCTTCCAAGCACCCAAAACAAGATCTTTTGGGTAGCAAATGCATGTCTTCACTTTTGCTAGCTAGACAATTTGAGCTGGCAAAAATATTTTTAAAGCTTGATTCATCCCATAGCGTCTTTTCATGTTTTAATGGCTTAGCATATTGGTTTGTGTGGCTGGTTTTGCAAGCCTGTTGTGGTCCGTTTATTGAGCTAGCTAGCTATTGATGTGGCCAGCTTTCTCATCTTATTTAAGAAGGGGTATTGCCAAGAATAGGTTTATCTGTTTTTATGGGTACACAAGAGACTAACCATAATATTAACTCCAAGGATGTTGAATGCCTATAGCAGCCATACGCAGGTCTGGCAGTGCTTCTAGAAGGCAAAGGCCATTTGAAACTAGGGATGGCAATGGGGCGGGGCGGATGCGGATCTTATAAAATCCGAACCCGCCCCGCTAGTCCTGAACCCTCGCCTCGCCCCACCACCGGGTCATTTATGAACGATACCATATCTGATCCTAAGGATAGTTGGAAAATCCGCTCCCGCCCCGTTCCGCTTGGTTTGGCATAATTCTTTTTCACTCCTTGAACATGTATTACAAACGTTACACAAAACTATATCACAAAAAATAAACTAGACAGATATTAAATTGATGTCCAAAAATCTTAAAGGAGAGATTAATAGATTACAGCACAGTTCAAATAAATTACACCACAATTCAAATTACTGTTCAAATAGATTATACCACAATTACGAAATAGTTTAATTACAACACAAATACAACAAAGTAATCAAAAAAAAATCCCAAAGCAAGCTAGTCCAGAGACTCCCACGCTTGCATTTGGTGTTGATGGATGAGAATTCTAATCCTCCAATGTAGCTCTAGGGGTTTGCACCAGAGATGATGCGACGGGAAAAGTCGTAATTTCATTGGAAGACATGATTTTATCTGCATATACATTTGAACACAAAGAAAACTTGATCACTGAAATTACGCAAAGCTTGAATTAAGTAAAAATACAGAAATTACACAAGAATATGATCCCTGCAATTATACATGGATGCTTTTCCAGTATAAGTAGCATTAGTACCTGAGAAAGGTATCACATACTAGTAACTAAGCAATAAAAACTCATTTCCCAAAAAGACTCATAACAGTGCGAACAATAAGCAATTACACGAAAAAATCAATTCCCCTAATTCACATAAAGGAACAGAGAAACACAACTCATATGAGTTCATCTCCATCACTCAAAATCAATTTAGAAACAAAATCTAAAAATTACCAGTTCATGCCCATCAGGAACCTTTCACATACTAAATCCATAGTCCCATCATTCACAACAGCAATTCGAAGTGCTGTTTCGTGAGGCATTTCCCTTGTCATTTTCATGGCTTCTTTAATTCAATAAGGTTAAATCCATCATTGGTCCATGGTTCATCATCAAGCTTTGACTAATTAGTTGAGGATATCTCTAATTTGTTGTAAGATTTGGATAACACAAACTTTCAATCCCATGATCAATTTTCAGGTTAAGTCTTTCAAACCAAGAGTCTGGTGTTTCATGCCCATCAGCCACTACAACAACCTTTCACCATTTTAGGAAAAATAGTACAACTATGAAATTGAATTCCCTTCATGCACAGAAAGAAATAGATAACTACAACTATGAAATTACATGCCCACATCATTCAAAAATCAATTATAAACAAAATTAATCACATAAATGATGAGAAGAACGTGATTTATCTGGACGGATGTTAGACAGAAATTGTAAGAAAAAATAGAGGACCCAATTCCCTTGATTCAACAAAAAAAATAATCCAATTTGGATGGATGCTCAACAGAAATGATAAGAAGAATATATGCAAGAATCACGTTACCGAAATGAAAAGAAGAATATAGCTACTTTGGATTCGGGATAAGAAGGAGGAGGCATCGGCGGCGGCCGGCGGTGGATCCGTTGGCAGAGTCGTAGCGAGGGAGAGACGAGGTGCTGCGGCTGGGGTGATAATGGAAAGTCAAGAGGAGAGGGGCATTGATCGAGGTAGAGAGTGAGAGAGGACTGAGAAGATAGAATCTAGGGTTTTTTTACAAACATATATATACTATAGGATGGACGGCTAAGATTGCATGATACATAGGGTAAGTATACAGGGGCATGGGTCACGGGTTGGACAGAATACCATACCTTACCCTAACCTGCTGCGAATATTGGAAAAAATGGTGACCCGGTCAAAGTCAAAATAACCCACTCCTATCGGATCGGAGAGGGTCGGAGGTCCGCCGGTTACGAATCTTTTTGCCATCCCTATTCGAAACGTTTTGACTTGCTTTGGCAAGTTCATTTGCATTTTCAAACTACCATTTATGTATAAATCTCCCCATCCTGTTTCGCTTTTACACTTGTGGTTTGATATTTTGGTTACGCTAAAAACTTTTTCAGTTACTCGTCTTTCTACTCTTTGGTTTGATGCTAAAAACCTGCACTCGGGCTTCTCTATATGTTCTTGTACCTTAAATGATGTTGCCGAGAAGCCAAATACAGACCAAAGACAGAAACTGGCTATGAAAAGAATAATAGTTCATATTGCAAACTGATAAACTGCTAGAATTTTATCTACATCAATATCAATATAGATAATGCATGTATGGGTGTGATCATAGTAAATATCCCATTGAGCGAGCCTTTCTTACATATTTTATTTTCCCCGCATCAATATAGGTATTGTTTGGATGGCTGTAATCATATTAAATATCCCCATTGAACTACTCTTTCCTATTAAAAAATTAGGAGCTACCAAAAAAACTGATAATATTATTGATTGATAATCTGTTGTGAAATTTTTTCCTATGGTAGAATTCATCCAGTAGCTTGATTATTTTTGTTTGGTAGCTTCTTAGTGAAAGATTTCTCATGACAGGGTTTATCCACTAGGCTTTGTTTGCTGCCTTCACAAAGGCTTGATTGATCAGAAAGCAATACATGCATCATAGACTATGGAGACTCCAGCCTGATCTTGCCCTTTGTTTTGGACTTATGGAAGCACTTTCGGAGGTTTTGAACTGAGGCTCGCTTCTGTTGAACCTTGATTTGGGTGGGGTGCCCTAGCCAAGAATAACTTTGGATTATCTAGAGGATGCGCACTCTTCCCAGGAATAATTTTGGATATCTAGGGGATTCGCAGTCTTCTCGGATGAACGGTCCTGATAGTAGTAGTACGCAAGCACTAATAGATGTGTTTCCCTCCCCAGTGACTTAGGGAATACTCCCTTTTTGTTTCAAAGGTGGCTATAGAATCGCAACTGTTTATTTTGCAAGAAATCCAAAACTGGATTTCTGCCACCACCACCACTACCACCACCAACATGTGGTGGCACTAGCACACTTGAAATCACTTACCGTAATTTATTCTTCATCATAAGTCAATGATATAATTGTCTAAAAATTTATTACCTTTCCATTTTCTCTGTTCTCCAAACATAAAATTAGAATTTCGTGATTTGAATTCCCTTTCGTTCCAAACAAAAAAAAGTGAATTGAATTCCAACTCTGAAATCCAAATCGTAAAAGAATTAAAAAAAAGAATTGGAATTTGATTTCATTAGATTTGACTGGATTTGTTTCTATAATGTGAAATCCGATAAAAATTAGTTGGATTTCATGAGATTTCGATTTACTTGAATTAAGAGTAATTATTTACTTATCTTACCCTTTTTCTAAATCTCTCCAACAACGACCCATCACTAGTGTCTTCATTGCTGCTACCGTCACGTCACTTTTACTACTACCGCTGGTGCCACCACTGATGCAACCACCACCCCCGCCACCACTACCCTCGCCACCACCATTGCCACCATTATCGTTGTTGCCACCACTATTACTGCCATCAGCACCGTCACCACCATCACTACTGCCATAACTACCATCGCCACCATCACCACTGCCATCACCACCAATTCCTTTTTTTAATGTTCCAAATTGAATTTCATAGGATTTGACTAATTTTGTTTCTATAGTGTGAAATCCGAAGAAAAATGGTCGAATTCGTGGAATTTTGATTTACTTGATGTAATATCCTGAACTTCGGA
>JAVXUP010004508.1:0-30982 GCA_033070095.1 Escallonia herrerae
AAAAAAAAAGGCAAAGGAGATAAGCGCAAGTGTAAAAATAATAGACAAGCCTATCGTGATACTAATGGGTTTGGTATTACAGCATAACTAACATTGCTTGGGCTGTTTTTGGGTACAAAAGATTGGGCTTTAAGAATTACTAGAGCCCAAAATTTTCCAAGATTTATCATTTATTTTCAAATGGAATGGGGAAATTGTGCTAAGTGGGGCCATATTTTTCAAATTGACAAAAGGAGGAAGAAGATGGAGAGTATATTTCTTGGAAATTATTAGAGTTGATACCTAAAAGTATGTAATTTAGTTGTTTATGAAAAAAAAAAAATTGGCACATTATTAGGGATTTCTCTAAAGTTACACCAGCTTCCAACTATGTGCTTTGCAAGATTATTAGGGATTTCTCTAAAGGCTTCTGCAGTCTGCAGATGTCAAAGCTTGAAAAGCTTTAGTAAATTTGCATGTAAAAATTTTAGTAAAAATATTAGTTGACAAACTGAACTTGAAAATAGATGCAGATGTCAAAGCTTTTTGTTTGTGCAAACTTAATTTGTTCGATAAAATTGACACATTAATTTTCCTTTCCTTAATATTCGTGGTCCTAGCTATGCCTCCTCTTCTTATCCTTATGGTAGAAATTCTTGCTATGCTTAATATGGGAAAACCTCCACATGTAGTCGTTGTTTAGTAAACTCTCGAGTGTTAAAGTATTTTAACAAAAAGTTCACTTTTTCTTTTCAAGAATGGTTTTGAGGAAAAACATTATAGTCTTGAGTAAAACCATAAGTACTTTAGTCCCACATTGCTTGAAAATGGTAAGTAAAGGTTTTCTTACATACTTGAATTTTTGGAAAGTACTTGTCCTACATTGACCACTGTAAAGAACTTTAAGAAATATATAAGATGATCACTGTGGACATTTTGGTAAGGTATCGAGTGAAGCTTCTGTTTCATTCTTTTGTGCAGAATTACGAGTGAAGCAATAGTAAAAGCTGGGCTGTTGTATCCCTGAGACGACGCGTCAATAATCTTATTGCACCGGTGGTAATCCGAAGGGACGTGAATCGTCTTAAGAGAGCGACCTAATCCGGACCTCAACCAGCTAATTTTACACTATGTTTTAGAGTTGTTCTTGCTAGTTTCTTGCAACAATTTCAACATTGGGCAGTTTACTTCCCAAGCTCCAAAGAACAAGGAACATAAAACGTGTTCACAATTTTTTAATGTAGCATGAATATTGGATATACATATAGTGTTTGATGAATACTTCAATAATATCGACGTGTCTTTTCAAAAGAATTTCATGTCACATGAATAATGGATATATGTATAGTGTTTGATACATTCTTGAGTAGTATCGATGTATCGTTAAATTGCAGCTGGTGCATGTGGTTTTCGTACATTTGGGGAGACAATCAGTGGCTGGACGTATCCGATGGTTTGGGTCGTGGTGCTTGCTACGGGTGATTTTCATCAGAAAGATATATTCCTTTGTGTCAAAGCTTGCTTCGGCATTAAAAAAATTGTTATGACATTCTTGTTATCAAAAACATTTTTCTTTTAAGTTCCGAAAGTTCACCTTCAGGCTTATGTTGTCTAGGTATAAAGAAAATGCTCAAAAAATATAATAAGGACGAATTTACTTCAACCATGGTGGCAGAAAGAGGGTGCAAGAGTAGTTAATTACTCTTTTAAACGATAATTTTTAGTAGCAACATATCTTTGCTCCAGTTAACTGGTCAATTCCACTATGCTAAGAAAGTTGACAATACTAATGATACCACCAAATTTGTGTGCAAATATATACTAGATTTCGCATCAAGTAATAAAAAAAAATTGTAAACAATAACAAAAATTAAAGGTACACAAGACACATGACTTACGTGATTCGACAAATTCTCTCAAAGAAAGGCTCCTCTCTCTTGACTTTAGAACAAAATACAAGAAGACTTATATATACTTAAAAGACAAGTCGTGACCTTATGTAAATAATTAATGTGGGACACGACGACTTATGTACTTAGGGTCAAGTCGTAACCTATTCTGAATAACCGATGTGGGACGACCACACATTAAACAATTTTTCGACCACTCGGGTCATAAACGGGTTCTTATCCAAGACAAATTATCATAAATCTCTAACTTGGCTTGGATAAAACAAGCCATAAACAACTTAAAAAATACCATCTGTTGCAACCATACCTGCCCCCTAGGTCTGTACCTTAAATATTGTTGATACCGTAAGTAATACTTAAACTTGATATCTAAAATATGCTTTGTCATCATGTCCGCTAGATTTTCAAATGTGTAAATCTTCTCTACCATAACATTACCCTGAGATCACATCCCGAATAAAATGAAACCTGATATCGATATGCTTGGTCTGCTCATGGAACATCTGATTCTTGGTCAGATGTATGGCACTTTGGCTATCGTAGTAAGTAGTGCTAGACTCCTGCTTCAACTCCAAATCACCAATCAAGCCCTTTAACCGAATGGCTTCCTTCTCTGCTTCGGTCGCTGTTATGTACTCAGCTTCTGTAATAGACAAGGCAACAATAGTAGGTAGAGTAACCTTCTAACTGATCCCACAGTTCGAAAAAGTGAAGATATAATCTGTCAAAGATCTCTTCCTATCCAAATCTCCAGAGTAGTCTGAATCCATATATCCAAAAACTGTACCATTCACATATTGCCCCGATGGTAGACCAAACCAGTATCTGCAGTTCCTTTTAGATATCGAAGTATCTACTTCACTCTTTGCAAATGAACTTTCTCAAGATTACTCATGTACCTGCTAACCACAGTGACTGCACGAGAAATGTCGGGTGTCAGACAAACCATAGCATAAATGAGAATGCCCACTACACTAGCATATGGAACACCCGCCATGTGCTTCACCTTCTCCTGAATCAGTGGGGAATCAGTTGCTGAAAGCTTGAAGTGTGCCGCCAAAGGAGTAGTCATAGCTTTGGAGTTTTCCATACCAAAGCATTGCAGTACTCGCTCAATGTACTCTTTTTGGGATAATTACAAAATTCCTGCAGATCAATCCCTCTGGATTTCAACCCCTAATATCCTCTTTACTGCACCCAAGTCTTTTATCTCAAATTTTCTTTTCAACTGCTCTTTCAAACCGTTGATATCTGACATTGTTTTTGCAGAAATCAACATGTCATCAACATACAACCCCAAGTATATATGAGAACTATCCGTGAGCCTCTGGTGATACACACAACTATCATAGGCCCTCTTGGTGTAACCTTTCTCTGCCATGAAAGTGTCAAAACGCTTATACCACTGCCTTGGAAACTGCTTCAATCCATACAAGGATTTCTTCAACAAGCAATCATGATCTTCCTTATCCTAGATCACGAACCTCTCTGGCTGATGCATGAATATTTGCTTTTCCAACTTACCATATAGAAAAACTGTCTTGACATTCAGCTGTTCTAACTCCAAGTCATACAAAGTAACCAAAGCAAGCAACAATTTTATCGAAATATGTTTTACTACAAGAGAAAAATATTTCATTGTAATCAATACCTTCTCTGAGTAAAACCCTTAGCTACCAAGCGTGCTTTATACCTTACATCTTCCATTTCACGAATTCCCTCATTTTTCTTGTAGACCCATCAAATATCATAGTCTAAACTCATCGGGTATGTATTCTCGATTTAAGAGTTTAAAATAAATTTACTGGTCGGATTGTTTTCGTAATTGTTAGTACAAGATAAGTTACTCAACTACAGTGATTTCTTGTCTAGAAATATAATGACGTGACCAAGGCTTTAAACCTCGTGAAGTTTTAATTTAAATGCACCATAAGTTTTTTTTAAAAAATAAGTTGTTAGCATCTACGCATGTTGCAAAGAAGAAAGAGAGTAGTGATTCAAACTCCGAGGCATTGCCTAGCTAAGAATTTGATAAATCACTCTTAAGATAAAATGTTGGATATGTAAGGATAAAATTTCACAAAGGCACGAAGGACTTAGGGTAAAGTTGCTAACCATTTGACTCTTGGAACAAACTAACCAATATTTATTCACACGCTCTCCGTCTCTCTCACTCCTCACGCATGCGCACAATTGTTCATTAATCGACAATACCGCAAAAAATTTCTCTTAAGAAAAAACAAAAATAATCCTTTCGAGCTTCTAAAATGAAAAAATAGTAATGGGTATGACATTATGACAATTTGTTTCCTCGTTGTCATGCATGTTAGTATGCACTGCCGTACCCACGTTAATCCATTCTAACATGAGTTATAATCATCAAACCGAGTTAAAGGCTGAGCAAGGTTACTTCAACAGAAGAACTTGTGCTGTCTTCATGTGCTTTAATCATGCTGTCCCCGAGAATACAGAGAAGAGTACATGGGTTTTTTTACTTGTATCTAGTACAAGTACTTAATTAGTACCTATAAAGATAGAAATGCTTTACATCCTAGTACTAGGACTGTGATTAGAGATAGAGGTTTTAAGCCATGTAATGAGCTGATGTAGTTCAGTATATATACCACAAGTTTATCTTACTTTGCATCAAACTTTTACCTCACAAAATATAAACATTATTAGCTACTCGCGATTGCCAAATCTCTGATGAATTCAACCAGTTGAGAGTATATTAAAGCAGTATATGTAGTTCGCGCTAACTTTACCCTATTCATCTCTCGAACTCTTATCGCATATAGACTTTGACTTTGGCTATGTACATTCCAAGTGGTTTGGAGCGTACTATACCTTCCTACAAAAAAATACTATTGGATGAGGAAACATCTCCGTGAAAGACCAAAAATTACTATCAATTGATCAAGTGTAGTAATTTTATAAAAGCAACAATATTTTGCAGATCGATGGGTGGTTTTACTGGACCCACTTTCTTGAAACGTCGCTGATTATTCTAGTAGCACCTTTTTTCAATTTGATGGTAACATTATCTCGCTTGATGGTAGAACTAGATGGTATGGTGCATCTCAAACCACCATACATGCACCGTAGAGTTTCTCAACATCTTTTTTTCTTTGAAGTAAAAGTGATTAAACTAGACAAGTGAATACTTAAAATCAAAACGTGGGAAAAGGTGGGCGATGATCACCGGCAAATTAATGCAATTCCTACATTAAACCACAAGTATCAAATAGCTTCGCACATATATGGTACATGTTCAGTGCAAAACCACCAAACTTTTTGCAGTGTGAGCACAAATTGTGTAGCTAAGCCGAGGCCCACTTGTGATTATCAGCACAAGGATGCCTCGGAAACATCAACCTGCGGCTACATTAACTTAATTAAGACTGTCTAGTGCAAAACCACCTAACTTTGCGGCCAACAGCTTACTTCTGTTCCAAGCAAAACAATTGTATAAACTTTTCAGCCAAAGCAAGATCTCTTTCGTTTCAAACTTCTCTCTTCCCCTCTCTGATTAGGGGTATGGCTTTGACATGAACGCCAATAATTCACCCTAATACACAGACCGTTTCAATTCAAAAGTCAGTTTTCAAATGTAAATATGATACCTGGACTCAGTAGAATAAGTTGGTAGACAATGATGAATCTGTTTGGATGTTGCTAGACTTTGGACGTGCTTATTTTGGTGACATCTTATCCGGAAAACTTGTCAATTTTCAAGATGGGAATGGAATATATAGAAAGTTGGGCAAGAGAGAAGGTTAGAAGTTACACAACTTCCTATAATATTTTCTAAAACAAGTGTATGTGCATGCTTAGTCTAAGGAAGTTGGTGAGAAACAATGGTGGCAGAACTCTATGACTTGGAAAACTTGAACAGAAATACAGATGTCAAAGCTTTTAGTTCACTATAAATACTTGTGCAAACTTTGTACATTCTTCATGCATTCTCTATCAAACTGCCTCCTTTTCGTTTCCTTACTATTCCTGCTTCCCTCTCTCGACAATGCGTCCAGCTTTGATCCTTGTTGTAGCATTCATTTCTGTACTTGGTCTGGGGGAAGCCCAAACATGTACCGACTGTTTCGTAAGTTCTCGGGCAGCTTACTACCCAAACTCCGATGAACAAGGAACAGAAAGTGAGTTCAACATTTTTCTTGTGTCACGTGAATGTTCGATTTATGTATAGTGTTTGATGAATTCTTGAGTAAAAATCGACGCGTCTTTTAAATTGCAGCTGGGGCATGTGGTTTTGGTACATTTGGGGCGACAATCAATGGCGGGGACGTATCGGCTGCATCTGATCTCTATCGCGATGGTATGGGCTGCGGTGCTTGCTACCAGGTGATTTTTATGACAAGAATATACTCCTTCAGTATCAGAGCTTGCTTCGGCATCAAAGAAACAATTCCTACGTCAAAAACCTTTTTTATTAAGTTTCCTATATAAGCTTTTAAAGTTGAACAAACTTTCATTCCTATTCGAGTCGTAGGAACTTTCCCTCAACTCCGTGTATAGTGACAATTAATAATCGTTAAATATTTCTAGTAGTTTTTCTTTTAACACTTTCAACGACAATTATTAGTAACACTTTTTAAGCGTTACTGAATAAAAGTCACTAGAAACATTTAAAGACGATTGATTGTCTTTATATAGGGGTAGGTGAAAAATTCTTCTAAGCAGAGCAGCAACCAATTTTTTTCTTTGCAATTATACTACAAATCAAAACGCTTTAGCAATGAACATAACCTAGCCACATTTACCACCCAACCTCACATAATTTTGTTTTACTCTCATGCAAGTGAACCAAAAGTTATTAAGGGATGGAGGGAGCATAGGAAAGAACTCCTTCACCATCTACACTCTCCCAACATTCAAAAGCAAATTGTGTTGATCGATTTGTGTTGTACATCCTAGAATCATGAACTTTATCTTTCCCACCAGGTGAGGTGCACCAACAGTGCGTATTGCTCAGACAAAGGAGTGAATGTAGTCATAACAGATCATGGATCCAGTGATCGCACTGATTTCATTCTGAGCAGGCGTGCCTTTGGTCGGATGGCGCAGACTAAAGATGCAGCTGCATCTTTATTGGCCCTTGGCATAATTGATATCCAATATAGAAGGTAAAACTTCTAAATGCAACTGAAAAAAATAGCAAAACTGACAACTCTAATGAGTCAAAGAGGATCACCAAAGTTGCCCGTGCTAATATTTCCTCCTTGAACAGGGTTTCATGCAGCTACCCAGGCAAAAATATCACAGTCAAGATTGATGAGAACAGCAACTACCCTTATTATTTGGCTTTCGTTATATGGTATCAACAGGGCAAGCAGGACATTACTGCTGTGCAGCTTTGTGAGGTGCATACCCTTCCTACGTTTCTTTATGTACTCACTACTGGATTGATACTTTCTTCCTTGTTGGAAACCAACTCCTAAGGTTTTAATTAAGAGAACACACATAAGCTCAATAAAATTGTGGTAATGCTATACTAATGCTTATACAATGCAGACACAAAATTTCGCGTGCAAGCTATTGGATCGGAGTTATGGAGCTGTCTGGACAACCACCTCGCCCCCAAGTGGACCCTTGTCGATAAGAATGCTGTTTAGCGACGATGATGGAGACGAGACGTGGGTTGTTCCAGTTAACAATATACCCGAAAGTTGGAAGGCAGGAGAAACATATGACACTGGAGTGCAAGTGAACGTATAGCCAAGCATACTGGACTCGGTTGGTCGCAAGTTCCATTTATATCGTTCGAAATAAGCAGCACTAACTCTTCATATGATAGAAAGTTAATTAAGGCATTCCCTTCAGTTTGTTCTTTTCCAAATTAGGATAGATTTTGAGACGATTTCATTGCAATGAGCTCTCCATTGACTATTTATATTTCTTGAACGTCGGCGCTCCTTTGAAGCATGATTTAACAGTACAAAAGTTCATGATCTGGTCTCCCGTAGAACTAATATTTGAGTATTCTTACTAAGATTCAAGTACCCACATCGTATTTGCATATTTCTAAGCAGGAATAAAACAATTTCTAGTTTTCCTTGTTAAATTAAAAGTTTAATCCTTCTCTAAACTTGGTGGTTAAAATCCTGAAAACTCAACACTTCTTCATGCTCTCAAATCAACGGACAAAAGGGTATCTAGAACACAAGTATATCGAAAACGGAAGCAAATATGGTGAAATCTCTCTCTCGTCCGTGAACGCACTCGCTCACCTTGTTTCAAAATCTTATGGTAATATATGTCATAAGAATAGTTCTCAGCGACAGTAACCTAACCAAAGAGATCAAATGATGCATGGCATTCAAAGAGCAAAGAGCCCAACTACCAACAAACCCTAGAACCTTAAAAGTTGCAAGAATTATGAAAACTACTAGTAATATAGCTTTTGGGAAGTTTTATTTCCACGCTCTTATATGCTTGTCCACGTCTCATTTGTCACTAAAAGTGTATTAAAATTTCTCTCATGCACTTTTAAATGATAAATGAAGGATTAAACAAAGATAATATAGTGTGAAAATAGGCTCTTCCAAAACTTCTATTAATAAGTGAGAAATAGTAGAGTCAATGACTATCGTATTAGCTTAACGATATTTATCTGGAAATGGGCAGCAGAAAAAAGTTTGTCAAGTGCACCCTCAGGCTTAAGTTGTTAGATCGGAGCTACGGTGCGGTGTGGACAAGAACTTCATGTTGAGAGAAAAAAATAAAAAAAAGCACAGATAACCATGGCACTCCAAGTATGATCATTCTCTGGGCAATTTAAAACAAAAAATAAGGTAGACTCCGCCAAAATCTTACTTTATGCATCGACTACAGGGGACTTGTCAGCGAAATCAGCTCAGGGAAGAAGACAAACCAGTGAATAGTGGATATGGATGTCAAAGTTGAAATGAAAATGTTTTGCTGATATGTGAGTTTTAGGAAGAATCATACAACCCCTTAATAGCGATAATTAATGGTCGTAAAATTTAGCGATTTTTATTTAGTGACAATAAAAATATAATGTTAAGAAGTGTCGCTGAAAGTGATACCTGAAAAGCCACAAAAATATTTAGTGACCATCAATTGTCGCAATACAAAGGGTAATAGGAATTTTCATACAATAGTCCGGGTAGTAACAAAAAGTTTTCCAAATTGAAATCCCAACGAATAAGTTAAGGAATGAGAGAGGAAAATCTCTCACTCAGCTCTTTGTCATGTTTAAATCAAGAATGTGACGGTGGGGAAAGTATTACTCATATGACATGAATATGACACTTCGAAATGAATTCCGATAATTATGAGGGATAATGGTTATCAAATCATGAAACCTACTACAAAAATAGGTATCCTAAAGGTTACAATTACATATTTCCTTCGTATAAAAATGATTTAATAGTCCCTTATTAAACTTGGGAAAGTATAACTCATATTTCCCGCAGTTGTCCTTTCCCATTGAACGTGCGAGTATGACATTTTAACACAATTAACGAAGATGTTAAGGAATTCTTGCATATTAGCTCCTCAAGATTTCTTTTAAAAAACCAATATGGTATGGGACAAGTGTTTTCATAAAGTATGAGTATGTACCAAATGAATCCTTTTAATCGTGGAATTGAAGCACATACAAGATTTTCACAAGCTCTAATGTTCTTCAAAATGATGTTTGCTACTTAATGATAATTTTTTGTTAAAATACTCCAACACTCTCTGGACAGTGCCTCCTCTTCTGATCCTTAAGGTAGCATTGCTTTCTAGACCTAACCTGGGGAAACATGTAGTGACTGTTTTGTAAACTCTCGGCAAAAGTGACAACAACTGGTTGTTATAAAGTTTTGCGATAATCATCATATACTTTAGTTTTTGGTTTCATGTACTCTGTTTTGTTCTTACTCGATGATTATCAAATCTATGATTTTTAGATATCTCAAGGATGCTACTATATAAAGTGAGTTATTTTCTGACATGCTATGGTCCACCTAGTTGAATCATTGGTTACTTACTGAGCACGTGGAAACTCATTCCTTACTTATCATTTCAGGTTTGAAAGTATGGTGATGGTGATGAGCATAGGAAGGAACAATTTGGCACTGAGCTCCGAAGACTGTATTGGTTGAGTCGCTAAAGATTTAGATTGTTGGTTTAGTTTTAGTTGTTGATAAATTAGAGTTATGAGGAGTTGTAGCATGAGTATTGTATTCAAATAAAAATATGAAAATGTGATTTAAGTTTATAGAAGTTTTAATTTCCGCTGCAGATTATATGCTGTTTTAGCGAGTAAGGCCTGGCAGAGCCCTCGGTTGGAGTCCATTGGGTCTGCGGCCGGTCACGTGCCTAGCTCGCGGGCCTGCCCGTGGGTTCGGGTCGTGACATAAATGGTATCAGAGCATTACGGTTTTGGGATATTAGAGCTTAAGTAATGATCTCGCTGGTTAGGTTACATGATTTTGTAGACTTGTAACTAGGCTGACGAAAGTGGAAGGTAGAACTCAAGATTTGATCATTAGAGTGAAAGTCATATGTGAGAAATTCTTTGTACCTTGGTACACCATAAGGTTGCAGTTAAACTTGCTACTACGAAGTAGACCGTGCGAAAGAATATATTGTGGTTTGTTATCTGAAAAGCATAGCAGGAGCGCGATGATTAGGAATTTAAATATCTGGTTGAGTTGGAGTGGAGTAAGTATAGTCAGTGAGCATCGTACTAGCTGGGCCATAACTATTTCGAGGTTGAGTAATAATATTCGATTGGTTAGATTATAAAATCCTAGGTTATAATCTCAGTCTTATAGTACAATGAAATGTTTGAAGTTGAGATGGACCTTACTGAAGCTACTACTGATGTTTTGACTCGTGTTTTGGAGGCTATTAAAGCTGCTACGATTGTGAATGTTGTCTCTTGATGTTAAAAGGCTTGTGACTTTTGAAAAGGATGTTGTCTCTTGAGGTCATCAAGGGTTCCTTTTGGGATTGGTTATTTGCGATTATGAATTTTTGAATTTTCGTCAGTCAAAAGCTTATGAGCGTAGGTCTTCAATTTAAGCGTATTTCATATAAGAACTGAACTATTAAACATCAAGGTCATTGGGTCATGTGGTTCTAGAATCGTTAGCGCGTAAATGATAATTCAAGTTCTGTAGCATCGAGTAGTATTTAAAGTTGCTTAGGCTATAACTGATGATGATGACTTACATTTCGAAAGTTTCATACCATTAAGAGAACTTACTTCGTTTGGGTGAAGCTAGATTAGATTGGTTCAGAGAAATGTTTTCTAGTAGTCAAGACTACTGGTTCAGAACGTAAAAACTTAGGACTTTTGGAAAATTACGAAAACTCTCGAAGTTCCGCAAGTGTTAAAGCGTAAGTGATGACCTGGTAAGTTAGAGCTTAGCATTACGACTTACATTGTCACGTTTGATGTTGTGAGTATAATGAAATTAACTGGATCAGCGAAGTTGCAGATGCTAACATCTCCTGCTTGAACAGGGTTTCATGCAGCTACCTAAGGAACAAGTATCACAGCCAAGATTGATGAGAACAGATACTACCCTTATTACTTGGCTTTTGTTATACGGTATCAACAGGGCAAGCAGGACATCACTACAGTGCAGCTTTTGAGGTTCATACTGTTAATAAATTGGGTCAATGGACCCATTATCCGCCCACTAACAGATAATGTGTATTTGTTAGTCTGGATAATTACAGTTAATTAGAGGATATTTATCTCCTAAGTGTTTGAGGTAAATACATCTTTATCTCCTAAGAGTTGGAGGTAAAGCCAATCTCTAATTGTATCTCTATATAAAGGCTAGAGATATCCCAATAAATAAAGGAAGTCAATAGCAATAATCCCTCTCTCTATAGCACTCTCTCTAGAGCAATCACCAAGCTCTAGGATTTGGTTCGTGGACGAAGAACTCGACTCTAGTAGCCGTTTTCGTACCTGCGAAAAAGATCAAGCGTGTTGGAGGCTCGTAACAACAAGGATCCTACGTCGGAAAATTCGGAGACTTCGTACGGTATGTTTTCGAACCCATTACGTGTTACGTGGTAGCACAATAATGTTGTAATCGTTTCAACATTGGTATCAGAGCATGATTACTTGTTGATTCGCCTTTAACATGCTAGATTAAATTATGTGCATGTTACGATTTTTTCCGGATACATGAATGAGACCCATTATTAAAATTCGAAATTTATTGAGCATGTTTTTCTGAAAAATAATTAGATGTTTTTGTTCTCCTATGGTTGAGGATGAACTCCATAAAATTTCGTGATTTTTGGATGCATGATTTGTGAGAAATCACGATTTTATTTTTCAAGAAAACTGTGGTTTTTTCGAGTTTTGGGACTCAAATTCGGAGTATGATATTCTGTTTTTATCATGATCGGTTGGTACATAATTAATCTATGTTGTATAAGCTTTCCAACGATATATCGTACGCATTATTTGGCTTAAAAACGAGAGAGATATGGCATCCTGAAGTTGGCATCGCGACATGGCGGCGCTGAAAAAATTAGGGTTTTCCTACGAAGATGATGAACAGTAAAACCCACGCGTGCCACGCGCTCAAGCCGAGCCGTACACGCGCCACACGTGCAAAACCGCGCCGAAACGAGCCGTCACGCTCATCCACGCGCCAGCGTGGCTGAGCCCACGCGCGCAACGCGCCCACGCGCTCTCACGCGCCAGCAAGGCAGCGTCCACAAACCCACGCGCGCGTGCCTACCACGCGCCTGCTCCAAGAATCTGCTACGCTGTCCCACGCGCACGGCGGCGCGTGGAGGCGCGTGCAGACTGTGTTTTGGCCGTTGTTCGTCACCGCCGGCGAGTGGAGCCTTTTCGTGTCTTCTGAAAATTTTCAATGGTATTAAATTTACTTTTATACCCTCTGTGTGTATTCAGTTTAATTTTTAAACGATTTTTTCTATGGAAAATTAACTTTAAAATTTTGTTTTATACACACAGAATTTTTATTTAATTTCAGAGGGCATATAAAGGATAAATTTACTGTTTGCCAATTTTTTAGGATTTATCTCTCAGTTTTTGGTCATTTGTGAGTATTTTTGTGGTACTTTTGTGGTTCCCAAAAATACGAATAATGCGTAAATATTATTTTTTGCACTTCGTGAGTAGCAATAAATATTTTTGGAGAGTTATATGACATAGATAAATTATGTCTAATTTGTTACATGCTTGCCTTGATTTGTGTTATGGTTTAAATATACTTTTGAGGTATATTTGTTGGGTTTTTGGTAAATCTACACTTTTAAACCATTTATATTTTCAAGGCCCTTGTCGCCCGTTTTCCTTGGAAGGAGAATGTGGCCTATTCATCCATTTTATTACCCTTTAACTTCTTATTTGAGCATGCTAGTTTTAGGTTAAATGGATGGATATTAGATTGGCATTCTAAAGAAACTTATGTTTAATGTGTTTACTCTTGTTTTAAGAAAATTCTTTTGAGAATAATGTGTTGTGCGGCATCTCCATTTGTTTTATTGGAGTAGTTTGTAGTAGGATTCTCAAAGATGTTGTATTCTGCTATTTCCCTGTATATTTCGAGAAAGCCTTGTACGGGGATGTAATTTCGCACGCACATTATTCAAACCAGAATTTTCTTAGCATAAGTTATTAGAATGCCAATAGGGCTCAATGGAGTCCTTGCAAATTTAATTGCATGGTGCAATTTTATTATCATGTGGATGATTTATTGTGGCTTATATGATGATGAAATTTATTGCGAAAAATTACTTGAAAAATATTTTTCCCAACTCACATACATGGGAGATGATTACGAGCTTAGCAGATTTTCGATTTCATGATGTGAGGAAGGATTATGTTTTTCATTTGAATTTTTTGAAATAAAAAATAAGGATGTATAATTAATGTCTTTTCCTTGCGCAATCTAATGTAGTGAAAATAATGGCCACCAAAAATGTCATAGCTGATCTCGTTAAGGGTGAGAAACTTAACGGAGATAATTATGACGTTTGGCACAAAAAGATGAAATTCATGCTGAACGAACAAGAGCTCGAGGAGCACTTGACCAAGGAGATGGTCGCGCCAACTGAGGCGCAACCCCTAAGAGACCACACTGCCTACCAGAAATGGAATCAGAAAGATCGTAGTGCGCGCTACACCTTGTTGAGCAGCTTGCAAAATGATCTAATCGGGCAGTATGATGAACTTCCAACTTGCAAAGCTTTATGGGATCAGCTCAAGTTTTCTTTTGGTGGAACCTCAACTACGCGGCTTCGTAGCCTTGTGATTAAGTTTGAGGAGTACACAAAAGACCCTAAACATACCATGAGTGAACATCTAAGGATGATGTCCAATATGATTGGTAAGCTAAGGGATGCTGGCCATGCGCTCACAGATGAGCAGCAAGTCAGAGCTGTCATAAGGTCCCTTCCTGCCTCGTGGGCCAATATGAAACAGATATTGACCCACAGTGAAAACATCAAGAACTTTTCTGATGTTTCACAGCATGTCATCCTTGAGGACGAGACTCGAGATACTGACAAGACCCTTGCTTATGTCGCCCAAGGGGGATCGCGCAATGCAAATGGCAAGCGCGGAAGACAAAGTAAGAAAGGTAAGAAAGGCGAGGCTAGCACTTCTGCGCCAAAGGAAGAAAAAATGAAGAAACGCAAGAGAGGAAAACGTGGTGGGAAAAAGGATCTGTCTAAAGTTAAATGCTTCAACTGTCAACAGAAAGGACACTTCGCTCGTGATTGCACTGAGCCGAAGAAGGTACTTTCAGAATCTCTCTCTCAGTTATATGTTTCCTCACATGTGATGGTTGCTCATTCCCAACCTGTGTGGTTTGTGGATACAGGTGCAACAAAACATGTAGCACGTGATCGAGAGGGGTTCGTAGATTATCACCGGATTCCAGCGGGTAGCAAACATATCTTCATGGGAAACAATAGTTCCGAAGAGGTGCTAGGGGTTGGTTCTTACCAGCTCAAGTTGCGCACTGGGCGCACATTGATTCTAGAGGATGTGCGATATGCACCCACAGTTCGGCTTAATCTACTTTCAGTTACTGCTTTATTAGACAGTGGTTTTTCCTTTATTTTTAGGGGTAATAAGTTGGACATTTTTTTGGATGATGTTTTGTTCGGACATGGTTTTCGCATGGATAGTCTTTTTCAATTGGATTTAATTGATTCTCAGTCTTCTTATTCTTATGTGGTGAATGATAATATTGTGAATGATTCTACCACCTGGCATGCAAGACTGGGCCACATAGGCCAAGATAGAATGACTCGTTTGGCTAGAGAAGGCCTTTTAGGCCCACTCGCAAAAGTCAATCTACAAACTTGTGAGGCTTGTTTGGCCGGTAAAGCATGCAGGAAGCCTTTTGGAAAGGCTGTGAGAGCAACTCAACCACTTGAGCTAGTTCACTCTGATATATGCGGACCTATGAGTGTAAAGGCACGCCATGGCGCCTCTTATTTCCTTACACTGATAGACGATTATACGCGATATGGTTATGTGTATCTGATATCTCACCGCTACGAAGCTTTGGACTGTTTCAAACGCTTTGTAGCTGAGGTTGAGAATCAGAAAGAGAAGAATTTAAAAACTCTTCGCACTGACCGAGGACGCGAATATTTGTCAGATCACTTCAAGAAGTTTTGTGAGGAAAAGGGGATACGCAGGCAACTTACTATTCCTAATACTCCACAACAAAATGGTGTTGCGGAAAGAAGGAATAGAACATTGTTAGACATGGTTAGGTCTATGATGGCGCAAGCAAACTTTCCTATATCTTTTTGGGGGGATGCCCTTTTGACTGCAGCCTATATACTTAATCGTGTGCCTTCACAGTCAGTCAAATCCACCCCTTATGAGCTTTGGAATGACCAAAAGCCAAATTTGGATAACTTGCGCCCATGGGGCTCAGCAGGTTATGTTCACAGTACTTCTCATAAGTATGGGAAACTAGGGCCTAGAGCAAAGAAGAGTATCTTTCTAAGGTATTCTGAAAACTCTAAAGGTTATGTAATGTATGGTGAACATCCAAATGGTGGAAGGACTGAAATAGAGTCTCGTGATGTCGATTTCATAGAGAGTGATTTTCCTAGCATTGGAGATGCGAGTAAGAATCTTGACCTCTATGAGTTAGAGGAGGTTGAACCCACTTTACCATCTTCAAGCGAAGGTGGGGAATTAGTTCCTCATCCGGACCTTCAACCTAGTGGGAGTATCCCAGACAGTGGGAGCACACCACAAGGACCATCAGGTCAACAAGATTCTCAACTGCGTAGAGGTGCACGAGGAAGAGTTCCACGTCGTCGTTTTGAGATTGACGGTGAAATTCTTATGTGCACTCCAAATGATGAGGACGAGCCTACTTCTGTGGAAGAAGCCTTATCTTCATCTGCTAGAAATGAGTGGATGGCTGCAATGAAGGATGAGTTAAGCTCAATGGAAAAGAATCGAGTCTGGGAGTTGATTGACCTTCCGCCAGGGCGCAAGACTATTGGAAACAAGTGGGTTTTTAAAGTCAAACGCAAGGTAGATGGGTTAATCGACAAGTATAAGGCACGTCTTGTGGCGAAAGGCTATACCCAACTGCGGGGTGTGGACTATGAAGATACTTTCTCCCCAGTGGTGAGATTTGCTTCAATTCGTCTGATCCTAGCTATTGTCGCCCAGCAGGATTTAGAACTTTTTCATATGGATGTTAAGACTGCGTTTCTCAATGGAGAACTAGACGAAGAGATTTATATGGCTCAACCCGAGGGTTTTGAAGTCAAAGGACATGAGCGCAAAGTTTGCCGTCTCAAACGTTCTATATATGGTCTCAAACAATCGTCTAGGCAGTGGTACTTTAGGTTTCATCATGCCATTACCTCTATAGGTTTTGAAATGATTGAACAAGACCATTGCGTTTACGTAAAACGATCCAAGAAAAATATTCTAATCCTTTCTTTGTATGTGGATGACATTCTTTTAGCTGGAAATGACATGAGTTCCATTGTCGCCACTAAGCAGTGGTTGTCCTCAACTTTTGAGATGAAGGACATGGGAGAAGCTAATTATGTGCTCGGGGTTAAAATCATACGTGATCGTCCAAAGAGACTTCTCGGTTTGTCTCAAGAGACATACATCAAGAAAGTCATTGAACGATTTCGTATGCATAACTCAAAACCCATAGACACTCCAATGGACAAGGCGTGTACTTTGACCACAGACCAATGCCCAAAGAATGATGAGGAAAAGAATCGGATGTCCAAAGTGCCTTACGCGGCTGCAGTAGGAAGTCTGATGTACGCTATGCTGTGTACGCGTCCAGACATCTGCTATGCCGTTGGAATGGTGAGTCGTTATCAGAGTAATCCTGGACCCGCTCATTGGAATGCGGTGAAGAGGATCCTTCGATACTTACGTGGAACCGCTGATCTCGTCCTGTGTTATCATGGTGGAGACTTGAGACTGAGAGGATACAGCGATGCTGATTGGGGTGGTGATAGAGATGAGCGCAGATCCACTTCAGGTTATGCATTCATACTAGGAGGTGGAGCTATCTCTTGGTGCAGCAAGAAACAGACTTGCATCGCCCTATCCACGATGGAGTCGGAGTATGTTGCTTGTTCAGCAGCAGTCCAGGAAGCTGTTTGGTTGAGGTCATTCTTACAGTCTTTAGGGGTTACAGCTCATGCAGATGAGGCTGTCACTGTTCACTGTGACAATACAGCTGCCCTAGATTTTGTAAAGGACCCCAAATATCATGGGAAGGCCAAACACATAGGCCTTCGTTATCACTTCATTAGAACTTTAGTTGCGCAAGGAGAGGTGTCCATGAAACATATACCTACTGGCAGAATGGTGGCTGATCCTTTGACCAAGCCCATTGCTAGAGATGTTTTCCTTTCTCACATTAGGAGTATGGGACTACGTAGGTTTTGACATGTTTATGGCATCTTATGTACTTGACATTTATTATATTAAATTTTCATTCCTTGATTTGAGTTTATTTTGGAATGAATGGATAATCTTTGTGATTACATATACATCCTTATTGAGAGTGTCACCAGGCTCGAATTGACCCACTCACACGGGTAATTCACCTTGGCGCTAAGATAGCGAGCAAGATGAGACATAATTGTCTTAAGCGCCAAGTGGGCGAATAAGATGATACAGCTTATAAAGCAAACATGTCGCCTTAGTTGGAGCTAAGATGAGACCTAATAAATGTAGGTCGATCATAGAGTATCTCCACAACTCTATGTAGCCTGTTTACAGCCGAATGTGAGATTTCAGGCAGGCACTATGAGAGTGACTGGGCTGAAAAACTCAGGTTAGGCGCTTGTACAGCGACTAGACTTAGATTCGTATGGCGTATTTATTATACATTTATGTGACACGCCCTTGCGGGTTACGCCATAGCATGCAAATCATACTGCATGTGCTAAATGCAGACCGACAGTGGGAGTGACGAATGAATCCCTGCTTCGTCACTGTGTGAGCCACTTGGATCGAAATTTTTTGATCCTATATAGTACCCTTTTCACCTTAGACTATGTCATGAAGAGGATACTCAATGTCGCTACTTTAGCATGTACCCTTGGATCATGGATGATGCGGTCTCGCGGGGCATGTCTAGGAAAGCGGTTGGGTCTAATTGGAATGACATGAGGGCTTTGGGAAGAAAGTTCAATATTACATCATGTTGTGTGATTCATAGCCCGGGCGACTTTGTCGATTTTCGTTTCGATATGAGTCATGAATACATAACATATGAGAGGTTTAACACTGCTCATTATGAGGGATTTGAGAGTGTTTAATCTGGTGTAGTTGAACTATCTGGGGTACATACGAGATTTATTGGAGTGATGTATTGTGTTAGTTTGGTGATAACTTAATACAATACTCCTCAACTGGACATCCTTTCTCGTAGGTCGCACGTTCCATTTCCTGTATGAGGAGATGAGTGGACGAGAGATAAAGAGGGACTACGATTTATTTGCCCTGTGTGTGGGCGAGTGGGAGCTGTTAATAAATTGGGTCAATGGACCCATTATCCGCCCACTAACAGATAATGTGTATTTGTTAGTCTGGATAATTACAGTTAATTAGAGGATATTTATCTCCTAAGTGTTTGAGGTAAATACATCTTTATCTCCTAAGAGTTGGAGGTAAAGCCAGTCTCTAATTGTATCTCTATATAAAGGCTAGAGATATCCCAATAAATAAAGGAAGTCAATAGCAATAATCCCTCTCTCTATAGCACTCTCTCTAGAGCAATCACCAAGCTCTAGGATTTGGTTCGTGGACGAAGAACTCGACTCTAGTAGCCGTTTTCGTACCTGCGAAAAAGATCAAGCGTGTTGGAGGTTCGTAACAACAAGGATCCTACGTCGGAAAATTCGGAGACTTCGTACGGTATGTTTTCGAACCCATTACGTGTTACGTGGTAGCACAATAATGTTGTAATCGTTTCAACATCATACCATGCACGTCTTTAGTGGACTTTTTTTTTTGTTGGTAAAAATGTCCTTTATTCTCGTTCAGCTCAAAACAATCTTCTTACGTGTTACATGTCTTCTTTATATGTAAAATTTAAAAATAACAACAAAATTCATCAATGTTTCAAAACTGTGGGAGGCAGCTTCCAATTCTGTTTCGTGTCGATGACTAGTAATACGGAACATGTTTCGTTAAGCTCCTCATAAGAATCATATCCCGACTCTTTTGTGATGAGAAGTTTATCTAGAGAATTCAACTAATAGAATGTATCTTGAATTCTGAGGGCGCCTACCCTTATGATATGTCCTAACACTCCGTTAACTCATGGTTAGAAAGACGTCTAAGAAGGGTGCCAAGTGCGGGACTGTATGCCTAGTGTAACAGTGCAGAAGTTATTTTCAAAGAAAAAGTAAAATGGAAGGGGCTCACTGTTGCAGTAAATCCTAGAAGGCCTTCCAAGTTCCAAGTACCTTAGAACCTCTAAGGGCTACAACTTGCAAGAAACCATAGAATAATAAAATCTTAAAATAAGTGGCTGCGACATTAATAGAAATGGTAGGGTCAAAACCAATTATGATACCATGTCATTGCTTCATGGCAGTCTACCTCGGTGTCCTATCTGCGCTTTCTCTCGGGCATGTCATCATTAGTTGCTAATATCGTATGGCTAGCTCATCTTCACAATCTATTGATTTTCCTTTTCTTTTGCATCTGGGGAGATCACAAAAAGTATTACTGTAGTGTAAGGCTCAAGGTTATGAGCATATATGGCGCTAACAAATAAGAGATAACGTGAGGGAGATTGCGCTTAGAAGAGGCTATGGGGTCGGCTTACAATTGCGGTGGTCCATGTGAAACCTCTAATGAAAGAAGAGCTAACAAAGTAGTAGAAGTTAAGCCCTGCTAGGTCTTCAGGAGAAGTTGAAGGTGGAAACGATAATCTGAGACTAACAAGAAAGAATATATTCCCCTATGACTCTTTCTAATTGACCCCCAAAAATCTTGAGGCAACTTCAGTTCTTAATGTGAGCACATGTAGCTTGGTCAGTGAGCACATGTTTATTCAACAGAGAGATGGTTGTTAAGCCTAGGCCGCCGTGCTGTGACTCTCACCACAAGTGGGAAGATCAAGAGAAGCTCAACACGAGCTTCCCCTTAGTGCAAACCCGCCTAATTGACCCTCCAATTTACTTCTGTCCCCAGCGAAAGATCGTATTTTCATATTCAAAGTGGAATCTTTGGTATCAATCCACTCTCTCTAGCCAGGGTCAATCCTGCCATGAACATAACCACTAATGATTACAACATATTCCTTCTATTTGCGATCAAAGTTCACGCGATCAAATTTTGTGGGTAGAATGAACATTTATTATTAAGAAAGTTGAGATATGTAGGTAAAATATTTTCCTTAAAGTGCATGATCTTTAACACTAAAATACCATTTGAATAAATGTCAACACAGAGGCTTTTGGGAAAGAGTCTTCAATTTGAGTACAATAAACTATGCAAGAGAATCTCAGAAAACCAATTACTACATTATCTGAAACAAGTAATGACCAGTATTACAAGGTCGCTGAGGGACAAGGGTAACCGAATTCCACTTACTCAAAATGATCGAACTTGAACAGAATGTCAAAAAGTGGTAAGTTCTACCCAATAGAAAGTTGTCAGCTGTCTGCGGACCACCGGTTCGTTCATTATAAATGCTACGAACTTTGTTCACTTCATGCACTTCCAACTTGCTATCTTTGCTTTCCTTGTTTTCCCAGTCTTACTCCTACAATGGCCCCTCTTCTGTGTCTTCTAATCCTTTCTGCAGCTTTCCTTTCTGTGGCGAATACGGGAAAGGCGGCGACATGTAGTGACTGTTTCATTCAATCCCGGGCAGCTTACTATCCCAATTCTGATGTACAAGGAACAGCAAGTAAGAACTGAAACAAACCTCGCTGACAATAAGAAAGTGTTGCTTTAAACTTTCGTGACATATTTGACGAATAGCTATTTAAACGCGTGGACGTTGGCCAAGAAAAATTTTGGATTTATATTTATCTAAATCGTCTGCAGTTCTACTTGAAGTTGTACTCAACGGAGGAAGAGACGTCTCTATAGCTTTCCCAAAACTTTCCTAGATTTTAACAATAGAAGTCAATCTTTTTACAGATATAGAGAGTATATTTTTGGGTAGATAAGTTGATACATGCTTACTATTGCAGCTGGGAGATGTGGGTATGGTACATTTGGAGCAACAATCAACGGTGGGGATGTAACGGCAGCATCTGATCTCTATCGAGATGGTATAGGCTGTGGTGCTTGCTACCAGGTGATTACTCTCGCATCAGGGTTATTCATTCGCTCAAGTTCTCTAACTTCTCCGATTGTATTATACACATCTAATCAGAAGATTGTCCTTTCTTCTACGTAGGTGAGGTGCACTAACAGTAAATATTGCTCGGACAAAGGAGTGACTGTTGTTATTACCGACCATGGATCCAGCGCTAATACGGACTTTATTCTGAGCAGGCGAGCCTTTGCTCGTATGGCTCAGACTACAGATGCGGCTGCATCTCTAATAGCACTTGGCATAGTTGACATTGAATATAGAAGGTAACGTTTTCTTTGAAAAGGAGATACATCTATGTTTGAGCAAGCCAGAGGTACAGACTTCCGATTGACCCGTCAAAACCATGTGTTTAAAAGGGCCAAGGAATCAGGCAGCACGACTGATTAACACACAAAAGCATTCAGTACTCACCAATATGACTTGCTAAAACTCAAAGAACGACACCTGACCCTCTCTCTCTCTTTCTCCCCCTCTCAGAGTTTCCTGCAGCTATCTGTACAAGAATATTACAATCAAAATTGATGAGAACAGCAATTACCCCCACTATCTGGCTTTTGTTATATTTTACCAACAAGGCAAAAGAGACATTACTGCCGTGCAGCTATGCGAGGTATATCCCTATCCTTCCATTCAACAAATAGCGATTTCTTCTGGCTTTACAAGTTAGTCGATTTTGCAAGTACAGAGTGAGTTTTCCAAAATCCTGTCGTATATACTCGACAGTAACATTTCACTTCACGGGGAACTGTAAAACATGTAACTGAATGTGTCATCTTCCAACTAAAAATTATTTGTACTTATCTACCATTTGCAGACAAAAAACCTTGTATGCAAGTTATTAGATCGGAGCTATGGAGCTATATGGACAACCACCTCACCACCAAGTGGGCCCTTGTCGATTGGAATGCTATTTAGCGATGATGATGGAGAAGAGAAATGGGTTGTTCCGGTTAATAACATACCCGAAAGCTGGAAGGCAGGAGATACATATGACTCAGGAGTACAAGTCAATGCATAGACGAACTACTGGACTGACTTGATCATTTGAATACGTTTATACCTTTATGGTAAACAGCACTGAATTTTCATATGTTGTTCTATTTCACATACTCTTTGTTTCTAGATTGATAAACATTTTGACAGGATGTATACCGTAAGCTTTGTTGATTTGGATCTCATAATAAACATATGATTTGTTCATTGTCAGGTTTCACATAGTGAGGAGATCATGTGTACCCTTAAAAAGCAGTTGTGTGTGTCAGGCTGCCATGCCAAAAGGAAAATTCAAAAGCAAATGTTGGTTGAACTCTCGGACAAACCCTCTGTACTAAAAAGTTGAACTTTATGAATAAAACTCCCCAGTGAAGGCTTGAAACATAACATGGTTCCTGAGAGGAGATTAGTCCAACCATCTCAAAATATTCAAACTATATAAACTTATTGAAATTGTCAAGCCAGGATCCTTCACATGAAAAAGAAGATAAACAACTTCAAGAAACAAACCTTAGAAGAAAGCACAAGATGTACTCTCTATACATATTGGTAATCTCATAAATGCAAGTTAAAATTACCAACAACTAAGAGACCAAGAACAGTTATCATCACCTTGAGTATCTTCTAGGTTGCTGCAAATGCCGAAATAATTCTACAAGGAAAGGCTATGAGATGTCATGCTAGTGAACAAAGCCTTTGGCCCGACTACTGACAGGCCTTGAATTGTACTCCGTGCCATCCAGGGCTATCCTTCATGCTAAATTACATGCTATAGTAACTTTTGCAGACAATCTCAACCAATACCCTTTGGAACCTTATACGAATCAAGCAGCGGAGATTATGTTTTGTGTCAACAATAATTCTCTACTTAATAGGACTTCTTCCTGTACACATGAATTTCACTGGACAGGCCCTCTTGCCTTCCTCAAAGTTCTACTTTTACTCTGCTATTTCTCATAAATGTCCAGGATTTACTATCTTTTGCAACTGACTGATTGAGATATTCACAGTCATCTCTCTCTCTCTCTCTGTGCATCATATTGAATGGAAGTCAACCTTCACCTCAGTCTAAGGGATCTCATTCTTCCACTGGTCTTGCTTCATTCATAATAATGCAGAAAGCCACATTATCGGTAGTACTATGTTCCAGCGTAGTTCAACCATGTCCGTCATAAGATGTAAATAAGCATTTTGAACCACTTTTTAACACACAGAATCAGTAACGATACCCCGTATAATCCAATGGGATGCCCAATCATGAGTCTGCAAGTATGTTCAAAGGTTTGTCTTCTAAAACATGCAGAATGATTTCTCCCTTTCTGAAATCCCGATGATGTTACATTTTTGCTTTTCAGTCTTGTTCATTGTGATGTGTCAACTTGAGTAAACATACCTCAGATCATTTCTTTTCAAAGATAATAAATTTCTAAAATAAAACAGTCTGTGCCATCATGTTCTGCAGGACAATTTCATTTGAACACCCATCTCACACATCATGGAATACACCATGCTCCTCCGATGAACAGAGTCATTTCCATTTCCTTGAAATGACTCAATTTTGACATTTCCAAAGTGAATCAGGCTAGACCCAGCCACTTTCTGTAAGCCTTTTTCCGTCATCATCTTTCTCACAGTGTCTACTTCCTGCCATCTCCCTTCTGCGGCGTATATATTTGATAACAACACATAAGGTCCAATATCTCCTGGTTCCATTTCAATTAGGTGCTTAGCCACAATCTCTCCAAGCTCTAGATTTGAACTGGTCCTGCAAGCCGAAAGTAAAGCCCCCCATAAAGCAGGTCCTGCCTCCACAGGCAACTTCTTGATAAGCTCTTCAGAATCTTTTATCAAGCCAGCCCGTGCGAGGAGATCCACCATACAACCATAGTGCTCAATCTTTGGCTCAATTTCATAAACTCTACGCATAACGTCAAAGCACCACCAACCCTCCAAAACCAATCCAGCATGAGTGCAGGCACTTAAAACACAGACAAAAGTAGCATCGTTTGCCATCACTCCACTTCTCTCCATTTCAAGGAACTTTTGAAGAGCTTTCTCGCCATAACCGTGCATTCCGTACCCCATAATCATAGAATTCCATGATACAACACTTTTTTCTGGCATCTCATCAAAGACATCCTTAGCTAAACCCATAGCTCCACACTTGGCATACATTGTCAAGAGAGCAGTTGAGAGCAAGACATCAGGCTTGATTCTCGTCTGTCTTTGTACATAACAATGAACCCACTTACCCCTGTCAAGGCTCCCTAAGTGTGCACATGCAGTCAGGACACTCATAAAACTCGCCTCATTCGGCTCGACATCTCCAACCTCCATCATCCTGTCAAACAATCTCAAACACTCGTCGTACCCCTTACTCCGTGCATAAAGAGCCAACACAGTATTCCAACAAACCACATTCCGAAATGGCATACGATCAAAAAACTCTCGCGCTGCCTCCACATTTCCAATCCTCGCATACCCATCCACCATACAATTCCAAGAAACCACATCCCTACTTGGCATCTCATCAAACAAAGCATTAGCCGCCTCCATATCCCCGATCCCAACATAACCCGCAATCATTGAGTTCCAACTAAACACATCTCTCTCCAACATTCCATCAAACATCCAGCGCGCAAGACTAACCTCCCCATTCTTGACAAACCCATCAATCATCGTGTTCCACGTGACCAAATCTGACTCAGGACTCTCATCAAACACCTTTCGTGCATTTAAGATTCTCCCAGAAACAAAGTAAAAATGTATCAAAGCATTCTTCACAAACAAATCCCGCTCAAACCCGTGTTTCAAAACCAACGTATGAACCTTGTCACCACCTCCACCTGATGCCAGCTCATCAAACATCTTAAACAACAACGGAAAAGTATAGTGATTTGGCGTAACAAATTTAGCGACCACTTGATAGTAATAAAAGTTCATAGCACCATTTGGGTCATTCATATTTACAAGGGCTCTCATAATCGTGTTGCATATGAATGCATCGGGCTCTTCGAGGCAGTTGAAGAGTTTAATGGCGTGACCAACGGTGGACGGAGAGGAGCAAAGCCTCTTGACGGCGCGGCCGGCGGCGAGGGGATGGTGGAAGAGGCCAGAGACGGCGAGCTGGGCGTGGACCTGGTTGAACTGCTTTGGGGTCGCGGCGGCGGAGTCTAACGCGCGCAGGAGGGGGTGGGCGAGGGTTAGCGTGCGCACCCCCTGCTCGTCGTCCACGTCGGGAGGCTGCTGGTGGTTGTCGTCGTCGTGGTGGTGGTGATGGTCCGGCCAGAGCTTTGACGTGGGCTTGGAGAGGTTTTTCTGGGCTTTGATGAATTTTTCCAAGGAGAGTGAGGATCGCCGAGCATTGATTTTGAGCCCAACGGCCATACTTTCCGGTTAATCAGATTTGGCGGGAAGTGCGGAGCTTTGCAACTGGCAATGTACCTGGAGTTGAAGTTTTTAACGATCGAAGCTTAATCAGACTCGACTCGATTCGTGTTATCTCGTATAACAACAGTTCGTCCCAAAACCGTCCGTGTTGATAACTCGTCAAATTTATTGAGCTCGGATGAAGATTTGGAAGGATAAACTAACAAGCTTCGATGCATTTTCAGTTTGACAAGGTTACAAAAGTTATGTAAACTAAGCTCGTGTCAATTTGGGATCAGTACCAAAATCTAGTGTAAAATTTGACCTTAATTGATGTTTGCACCATTTTGGAGTAAACAATATCTAACCCTTTTTGCGAATCACTCCGGAGAAGTTGATAGATGAAAATTAGTCGCCTTGGTTACAAGAGTAGCAATGGAACAATCAAGATGATCAACAAGAAGATATTATCATTTTCGGAGCTGGCAGCTGTGAATATACCCCCTAAGAGCAAAATGGAGATCATGCATTGCATAAGACCAGCTGCTTTCAAGTCTAAGAACAGCATCAAAATAACATGAATGCGATCCCACTTAATTAACTCAGAAATACTCCAGTAAACCTCGAGATTTGAATTCAAGATCATCAACTCCTCGTACGTTCTGATGAAATAACCAGTAATTCCATGATTTATATACAAAACAAGTTTATACAACATCGTTATACAGAATTACCAAGGTAATAAAAAACCGTGAAGAAGCTTCTGAAGAAACTACAAGAAGCAGGTAGATGAATTTCAAAGGATATCAGGTAAATGAATTTCCTCACACTCCTGGGCTCCCCTCTTTGCTCGAAAGTTGCAATTACTCCATGAAAGCAAATACCAGAACAAACTCACAGAGAATTTTCAGCTCAATACGTGCAACAAGAGATGTCTACCCCTTAACCAATTGAATCCCTGTGTAACATTGCTTTACATCGAGATGACGAACATCTGAGAAATACTAAACCATTTAGCAGTATTCCTCTCTCACATATCTGACACCGACCACAAATACGCTTCCTTCTCCCTAGCTTGTTTCTCGTTCATTCTTTTCACCAACTCCTTCTCGAATCCTACAACGTGCGTAGCCAACAAAGGTCAGAAGTCAACTTAGATTGAAGATAAAGATCAAAACAATAAATCATTATACTTCAAGGCAGATCTTCCTATTCCCAGTGCTAGACATCAAACTGCAGGTCGCAACAACATTAGGCTCCGCGCAGCACATGAAACAGGAAGATCTGCAGCCAGGCTCATAGCAAATCTGGTCAGAGTTAGAATTAACTAACCAGTACTGCGGTCGACCCCGTCCCAGTGCCTCCCCGGTTTTATATTATAGCGATTTGGGGCAGCTTCTAGACCTCTTTTTAACCAGCTGTGATTGGGAATGCCCTGCGGAATTATGAAACCCGACTCTTTCATCTTCTCATCATCTCCCAAGTCAGGCAGATCCATCTCTAAGTGCCTTCTCTGAAACAGAAGGGAAAGAATGGTGTCAACAAGCAACAAAAAAAGCTAAAAAAGATTCAGCTACTACATTAATTAGTCAAATAACCACCTTCACCAAATGTGCCATTGGGTCACCCCATCTGACTCTCTCCTTCAGCATTTTGTCCAGATCTGGATCATCTCTGAATACAAAAAGTAAATCAATGCAGTAGAACAACAATTCGTGGTGTCATAATTTCCACAAAAATATATAGGTGTACCAGGAGAGTTATGTACCAACTTATTTAACAGTAAAACATTACTCATCAGAAAAGAGGATAGAGCATCTGGTAGTAACCAGAGACTAAAGTCTGGAATCAAATCCTTCCAGTTGCAACCCACTGGGGTAGCTTTATGCCCCCTCTCATTTTTAGTTGCAAATAATCAGTTTCTTAAGTGAGAGTAATGAGACCTTTTTAGGATTAATGACACCTAAAAAGGGTCAGGAAGTACCTTCACAACAAACTTTTGATTTTGTGGTAAAGGCAAGGACGAAGGGAGCAGTAACTATGGTCGATGAAATGAGAAACTGTTCAAACCAATGAGGTGGTTTCAGTACCTCTATGACTCTATAAAGTCATTTGATACTGCATAAAAAGCTACTTTCCATGAAGACTGTTTGGAAATGAGGGTGACAAGGACTTAAAACTTGAATGAAATGTCTTCGCTATTATCATTGCCATATTTACCCTTCTACATCAACTTACCACCTTCAGTTATCAAAGGACATCAAAACCAGATAACCATGACATCTTATTTTCCTTACCTGGTCCGGGCAAATGGTTTGGCCTTCTCAAGTTCTAACTCCTGCTGCCTTTCTTCAGCTTCCCGCTTTTGAGCCAATCCCTTACCCCATTCCACCTTGATCTCCTGGTGAAAACAGGTTAAATTACTTCACAAGATATAATAGCTCCACTATCAGCAATACACATGGCAGCAACAGAAAACAGCAGCAACTTAAAAGCCTGCAAGATGATGTACTGAATGATAACTATGGAACCATAGTTCAATCCAATAGACATATTGGCAGGGCATGACAAGGGACAAATGAGTAAGCAGAGGCATAAACCTATCTGCTCTCCCTTTATCTGCCCCCCAAAGAAAGATAAACAAATAATTTCTTCTGGATGACCATAACATAAATTTCTAAATCTATGGGAAAAAAGTAGAACAGGAATGAAAAATAAAGTCAAGCGGGAAAAGAGAAGTGCCAGCGGCAATGGTCACAACGAGCTTTATATAGTCAAGTGTAACTGTAACCATTGAAGACGATAATAGTTTGACGAACCCCTACCTTGAGATCATATCCCTTTTTCATCCCAATACCTCATGCACTTATAAAGCATAGCAGTCAAAAGGCCATTTCATGATGGCACCAACAAATTGCTATAGGAACCTGTCGCTCTCTTATTGGCATACAGTGGTGAGCAGGCAGGCAGATTTGAGGGATACACTTTGCTAATAGTGGAAAGACTTAAATGTCTTCTACTGGACTAGTAGAACTAACACTCGATTGGGTCGAGTACAGTCTAAAGGTTTCTTAGAAAGCAGGAGCATTTCTTTTGGGTTGCAGACTTGTGTAGCAAGTACTCATTCTTTGGCAAGCCCCTTTTCCCCCATTCTCATGGTTCTACAGATGCTCCCAGAAGTGTCGTGTCATAAGTCCTTTGCTCCAGGTTTTACCAAATATTAACCGGATTATTAAATAGAAAGAATTTTATAATCACAGCCATTTGGCTGGTATAATTCTGCAAATCAGAATCTTCCAGGAACTGCCTCAACCTTCTCTCTCGATTGCCCTAATTCTTCCACTACTTTATTCCGCCTAAGTGCTTTCAAAAACCAAATCAAGTACGACTATATGGTGCATTCCAGAATAAATTACCAGTCACCATCTTATTAGTTCATGAACTGATGCACGTGTCAACTATTGTATGCTATTGAAGCTAGTCCTGAGGGTAAAAAGAAGTTGGCAGGTTGCCATCAAGAGAAGAAGAAGAAGAGAGGGGGGAGGGGGTTTGGTTGTTAATGCCGTTCTTTGCACTAATTCATAACCCTTTACATTTTCGTCAGGAAATTTTGTTAATTGTGCAGAAACACTGTAGAACCTTCTATACATGACATGATATTTCATATACCTTGGGCTTCTCTTTTGCTTCCTTCTTTTGTGCTTCTGCCGCAGCAATCTGATCGCTGGTCAAGCGTTCCCCTGAAAAAGCACAGAGAGACACCCAAATAAGTAAGCATGCATTTGGGTAAACAGAAAAGTCTAATTTAAGAAATAACTTATGACTGACCCGTTTTCTTATCACGATATATTGGGTCAGCACCTCGACCACTTATAGAAGGATCCATTCTTTTGAACCTATCGCATAGAAGACAAAAGTGACATTCTATAAGCAATCTAGCAAAAGCATAATTCACAAGAAAATAGCATGTAAGAGAAAACCCTTTCACCTTTTTTCCCTACTTTGATGCAACTTCAATTATGAGACAGTATTATAGCCAACAAAGAGAAGCATTGTCTTGTCTCACCCACAAAGATTAACAATTTGCAACCAACTACCCTCGCGAAGATGTAAAAATTGAACGAGCCAAGAAAAGAGGAAACAAAAAGGCCTCTGCACACATAAGCATAGTGAAGAAGTTGAATTTTCCATTTCATGAACTTTTTTGTTTGTTCAGGTAAATCTGATCACATTCATGGAGTCACGTTGAATCTCTCCTCCCTCCAGACAAATCAAAGAGACCTTGACGACTTCGAACCCGATAAAATGAAGATAAAAGTAAGAGAACACTTCATAGTTCATCCGCATGACATCAAAACAAAAAAACTACAACGCAAGTCTTCACAAGCTCATTAAAGGTGCAATACTAAAAGGAAAAAAAAAAAACCTATTTAAGCATGCATATTATGTACAACTCAAGATGGAGCTTCTTCCACTCTCACCTTTCCATTTATACACATTCACACAACCAATTTTCACAGAGTATGGAGGGAACTCCCAGCAATGCTGGGCGAGGCTTTTATTCTGAAACTTTTTGCAGGTTTTGATCGAACTGCTACTCAATCAAAACAAAATTAATTGTACAATACAAGTGTTGTCAAGAATGCAGCTATTAGTGGTAAGTTCAATGTGAACAGTATTGTAGAATGGCCCAACCCTACGAGCAACATAAATGATAGATCAGTATGTGATAGCGCGTGAAAAAATAGATCACAAATAAATATAGATAGGACGTGAAAAAAAAGGCAGAGACATTGAGCCTAAAAAGAAAAATAATTAATACCTCAACAAATCTTCCTTCTTCTTTTTATCAATCTCTTCTTTAATATCTCGTCCAGTAACTAAACCAGTTCG
>JAVXUP010004509.1:2500-30978 GCA_033070095.1 Escallonia herrerae
CGTTAGTAACTCCTTCTAAGGTGAGTCAGATGCATCAACACAAGAAGATGGGTAAGGTCGCGAGGAGCCTAATTCACACAATGAGCAATGCGCGAATTGGACCTACTGAGATTGTTAATGTTCTTGCTGAACAGGCTGGGGGAATTCAAAATTTAAACTTTAACACGACAGACGTTCGTAACGCGGTCCGAACCCATAGACGAGCCGCGTATGACCTCAATGATGCGCAATCGACAATGAGCCTATTGAAACGGATGCAGATGGAGGACCCGCAGTTTACCTTCGACTATAAACTTGACGAAGAGCATCGAGTTAGTACAATTTTTTGGGTCGACGGTCGTTCGAGACTAGCTTATAAGCATTTTGGGGATGTCGTGACTTTCGACACCACATACCGTACCAACAAGTACTCGATGCCGTTCGCTCCTTTCACCGGCGTCAATCATCACTATCACTCCATCCTGTTCGGGTTCGCCTTGTTAAGGGACGAGAGCGAGGGTTCTTTTGTATGGTTGTTTAGGACGTGGCTGGAAGCAATGAACTTCAAAGCACCCAAAGTGATCATCACCGATCAAGATTTGGCAATGAAGAAGGCTATTGCGACCGTCTTCCCAGACACCCGGCACAACTTGTGCACTTGGCACATAAGCAACAAATACCCTGAACGTCTGCATCACGTGTACGCAAAGTATCCAGACTTTAAACAGGATTTTGACAAGTGCATTACCAAGTCATTAACGATTGAAGAATTCGAGGAGAGGTGGGAAAAGCTTGTTCGGGATTACTCATTGCAAGACAACGAGTGGCTCCGGCACTTGTACGAGCGCAAAGAGCAATGGATTGGCGTTTACACGAGGAGGTATTTTTCAGCGGGCATGAAAACGACGGGCAGGAGTGAATCTATGAATGCCACGTTCGATAGTTATGTGGGTACAACTACCAATTTGAAGACTTTCGTTGCATCCGCACAAAAAGCGGTAGCTTCGTTGTTCGTAAAAGAAAGGGCTGCCGACTTTGCAACAACGTACAAACAAAGGAGAAGGTTGCTAGAGACCCCGCTGGAGCTGAACGGTGCCAAAGTCTATACGAAGGAGATCTTCTTGCTATACCAAGTAGAGCTGCAAAAATCGGGACGATACAGTATAAACAAGGTGGCAGAAATGTCTACGCGTGAGTACAAGGTTTATTCGCTCGTGAATGACCTCGTCCCTGAGAAGCTGCGCAGAATTTATACGGTGAGCCACGACACATTGACGGACTCGGTGACGTGTGTTTGCAAGAAGTTTGAGTTCCATGGCATCCTGTGTAGACACATTCTGCGGTTTTTCACCCAGAAGAATATCAGGACAATCCCCGATAAATACGTCTTGCCACGGTGGACGAAAGGTGCAAACAGGTTGCACGGTACCATTTCCTTTCCGGAGCACCCGTATACTGACTTTGAAGAATCAGAGACGTTGCGGTATAATCATCTGGTGACGATGTTCACCCGTTTGTCCGTAAAGGCTGCTGCTACAATGGTCGGTTATAAACATCTCCTCGATGTAGCTCAGCAGCAAGAGCCCATCGTCGACCAGTTGGAAGCAGCTTCAGTCACCAATGCGGTTGACACCGAGCCTACGACGGAATCCGAAGATGACGAGCCGGGGGAGGAAGGCGACAATGATATCCGGCCGTTGGATCCAATTATATCGCAAACGAAAGGCCGCAAGAGATCTACGCGGATGAAAAGCTCAATTGAAACGGCAACTCAACCTAAAAAGCTGCGAAGGTGTGCATTGTGCAACAAAATGACCGACCACGACAAGCGGAACCATTACAAGGCACTGGGGATAAGTCCCGGGGGTTTGCAAGATGGGGCAGAAGATGACGCCGAAGATGAGGACGGACAAGCTGCAGTGGACCTTTAATTTTTTGTATAAGTTTGACATTTGTAATAATTTTTATATAAGTTTGACATTTGTAATAATTTTTTCTAATAATTTTTCAACCGAATACCGGAATTATTTTTTCTGATGTAGCGATTTCTGATGTAGCGGACGGATATGCATAGTCCTAATTTTTTGGTTATCATTTATGTCCGCTATACAATGTAGCGGACGTCATCGCAGAAAAACTTTTGGACATCATTTATGTCCGCTATACAATGTAGCGGACGTCATCGCAGAAAAACTTTTGGTCTTCATTTATGTCCGCTATACAATGTAGCGGACCTCTATCCTATTGTACATATTAATCAAAACGGGCAACAGCTTTTATCAGTCCGCTATATTCTCTATCTCTCTCTCGAACGTCTAACCCAAGCCGCTACCCCATCTACGGCGACCCACATCTCCGGCGACACCACCGTCCTCCCCTCATCGCCGACCTCGATGGCTTCTGGATCGGAGACCACCTACGATTTTATTGGCAACTTGCACCTAGCAGGCAAACACTTTTTCAAAGTCATGATGCCGGGATTTGAGAATGAACTTGTAGCCCATCCCTCTTTCTCTGTATTTTCGTGTGTTAAAAGTTTGATCTTTTGGTTAAAAACTAACCTATTTTTTGTATTGTGTTTGTTAGGACATACCGGAAGCCTTTACCAATCAATTTACAACAATTCATGACAGTTCAAGATTATATAGCCGCAAGGGGGCCTGGCAGGTTGAAATCAAGCTGAAGCCTGGCCGACCCAAAAAAAAGCAATTCGCAGAGGGTTGGAACGTCTTCGTGCGCCAGCATGGCCTCGAACTCGGGGACTTTGTAGTGTTTGAACACCTTGGGTGGTGGGATTTTCAAGTTGTAATCTTTGATCGGAGCGCTTGTGAAAAAATTTATTTCCCCCAATGTGAACCCTAATTTATTAATAATAACCAAATTTATTGTATACATGTTCATTATGTTTCCAAATTTTTTCTCGCTTAATTGTGCCGTTTGAGATACATTGTCTTCGGACGCCAATTTATTAAAACTGCATAACGCTACATTGTGTCTAGCGAACGGGCCAGCAGAATGCTTTTTTCCCCACCCCCACCGTCCGCGATATTGTCTAGCGGACGGGCCAGTAGAATGCCTTTTTCCCCACCCACCGTCCGCGATATTGTCTAGCGGACGGGCCAGCAAAATGCCTTTTTCCCCACCCACCGTCCGCGATATTGTCTAGCGGACGGGCCAGCAGAATGCTTTTTTCCCCACCCCCACCGTCCGCGATATTGTCTAGCGGACGGGCCAGCAGAATGCCTTTTTCCCCACCCCCACCATCCGCGATATTGTCTAGCGGACGGGCTAGCAGAATGCATTTTTCCCCACCCCACCGTCCGCGATATTGTCTAGCGGATGGGCCAGCAGAATGCCTTTTTTCCCACCCCCACCGTCCGCGATATTGTCTAGCGGACGGGCTAGCAGAATGCATTTTTCCCCACCCCACCGTCCGCGATATTGTCTAGCGGACGGGCTAGCAGAAAGCCTTATAACACTTAGAAAATTCACTTCCCCCACACTTTATAACACTTAGAAAATTCACTTCCCCCACACTTTGAAAATTCACTTCCCCCACTGTCCGCGACATTGTCTAACGGATAGATTTTGCTTTTCAATCAACCAAACTCAAATCATCTTCAACGGAAATCAGACAAAACAATCAATCAATAATCTTCAACACAAATCAATGAGAGCTTTCTAAATATTCATAGTTTATTGAAAAAAATAAAGTGTAATGGTACAATGTCAACGGGGGGAATCATGTTGGGAGGGATTCTCGGCATTTGCCGGATTTACAATACACCTAACCGCTCTAGGCCGGCCTTTCATAATTTGCCAAGCCATTCTATATCTAAAGGTGTCTACTTCTGCTTGGCTCCACACCGCCGCCTTGAGGCTCTCGGACCGGCAAATGTAATCCATGTACATGCAAAGGAAAACGCCGCAGTCCGAAGTGTTACGTTGCTTGGGCCTCCTCTTCTTCAGTCGCCAATCGAGCTTTGGCCGCGCCGGTACAGGGTACCACGAACACCATTGACCATTGCACAAAATATATTCTGCAAGAAACATAAAACGGCGTAAGACACGAGTTAAACATTTATGCCAAGTTACAATAACTGTTAAACAACAATCGTAATATTACCATTGAATCCAACTGGGCTTTGTACATCTGCAGCACAGGCATAAAGGCGGTATCGTCGTGGAGACTGTCGATCACCGATACGACTTTCTCCACCGGTTCGTAGCAAACCAAGTACCAGTGGCTTTCCCCTAAAAATGGGATTAGAAACACGTCGGCAACACTTGCGCTCACTGGACTATCCCTAGCAAGATACGCTCGTAGGTTAGCGGACGGTCTCCACTGGCCCAACTTTTTCTTCCGCCTTTGCTCGACCCACTCATGCCATTCAGACACTAGGAGGCTATGAAAAAAGCATCAACCAAAAAAACAGCCGGGTACTCGTTCAGCCGCTCCCGACCCCTTTCCTTCAGAATCTCCACGTATGTGGAGATGACACCGTTGTCTAACCAACTCCCCGGAGCCAGGGAGGCCATTTCTCCCCACTCGCAAGTGTAATCCATGCCCTCCGGATGATTCACACTATACAACGCTTTGTCCCTGGGGAAGCCGCTAAAATAACGCTCTGTGATTATTTGGCATTTATGCGGCTTTAGGGGCTTCACTGGATGCCCTTTGCGATATTGCCCTCGGGGGTCAACGGGGGGATATTGCACTCCTTCCGGGGGGTCGACCGGGGGATATTGCCCTCCTTCGGCAGTAGATGGTCCTGCCCATGGGACAATAGGCAGTGTCTCCGACAGACTGATGTGTCCGAAACCCCAGTCTTGCGTGACTTGACTCTGAGAGAAGGGTTGGGGTTCCGAGTCCAATAGCAAAGAGAAGGAGGGCACACTGTAGTCTTCCCACGGCGCTTGAGCCTGGCCCATGGTGCTTGGCTGTCCCCAATCACCACCCATTCCCGGCACAGATGGACCACCATATCCCTGGCTCACTCCCGAAGTCTGTCCCGAGGGATCGGTGTATCCCTCGCTCACATATGGGGGCTGCCACCCCGGATAACCCATTCCCGCGCTGACGCCGGAAGGCTGGCCCGATGCTTGGTGTAAAAAATTCCCGCAGCCATACGCCAACGCATCAGCCTGTTGGCGAAGCTCCTCGCCCATTGCATCCACCAAATCCTTCCGCTCGCGCAACTTCTGGAAGAAGGCGAATGAGGCATTAACCTACATCCAGAGAGATAATAAATAAGAAACCTCATACACAGTTAGAATCATCAAGTTCAATTAAAGCACTTATTGGCCAACTTACCAGATTGTATGCCATGTGCTCATCGATCTGACCCCTAGGGTGGTACTTCTCCCCGCGTTCAAACCTTACTGGAGCTACTCTCCTCCGGGTGATGCGGTAGTACCACCCATTGTACTGTTCGATACTGATCACGGGGTCAGGCTCCGACACAATGGCCGCCAGCGTGTCCTGCCAGGATTCCCAAACCTCAAGTTCTCGTGCGCACAAGTCGTGCGCATTTGCCTTGCCAAACCGAGGGACACCCGGTGGGTTCCTGTTAAGCCTCATATCCGGCGCGCCTGCTGGCAACCCCTGCAGGCACTCAAAATGGCGCATGGCGCGATCTGGCAGCTGCCACTCTGCGACCTCGAAGTGGATCAGGGGTGTGCGTTGTAACCCAGAGAGCGTGAAGACGAATGACTCTCCCACCCGTCGCGCCAAATGTTTGTACGGTGCCCATCGCATCTGGCCAGGAGATAACGAGTCGAGCTCCCCCCGATAGTACGTAATGTTGTGATGGGGATCGTCTCTCCTCTGGTAGTGGCTGTCCTTCCGACTGTACTCCCAGGCGCACAACCGAGGCCACACATTATCGGTTCCGTCCCTACGCGTGGGTGCGCCGGTAGCAAGGTGTTCATAAGACCACACCTGAGAGCAAAGACAAATTAAATAAAGTATCGTCAAATTTTATTGTCAATTCAACCCAAAAAAAAAAGAAACGAGCGAGTAATCAAGAATTGTATGATATACCTGCAATAGCGAGAGACATGCACATATCGCTTTGGAGTCGGGCCTCGTTGCCTTGTGCAATGCTCGGTAGAGGTACGCAAGAGTTGCGGCTCCCCAGGCATAATCCCCAACCTCCAGCAGGTTACCCAACAACGGTAAATATTTGACGCTGACGGTATTCTTCGACGTTGTTGGGAACAGAATTGCCCCCATCACCCACAAGAGGAAAGCTTGTGTGTACAGCACAAGCATCTGATCCGTGTAGTTATCCGGCAGAACCTTGTAGGTATCTACCAACCATTTCAACTTGATACCCCCAGTGCTAAATTGATCATGGGGTATCGAAGTAAAGAAGTCCCTAGCGGTCCTCTTATTCGTTGCTTCCGACGGAGGAGCTATTACCGGCCGCCCCGTCACCGGTAACCCTAAAATGAACCCTACATCTTCTAGGGTAATTGTCAGCTCTCCGAGAGGGAAGTGAAACGTATTCGTTTCACTTCTCCACCTTTCAACAAGGGCACCTATTAAGTGTCGGTCAAGTTGTTGAAAGATCTGCCCACGCGTGAAAATTCCAAACCCAATCCCACGCAGTAATCTTTTCTGGGTTCTGTTCAATTTCCATTCTTTAAAATTATCGGATACTTCTACCGTGTTGAGAAGTGCTCTTTCCTACGAATTAATAAATACAATTAAAGCAAATTAAACGATATACAACGTTCCCAATAATAACAAAGTTTATATAATAACTATCTTACTCCACCATCCCATATGAGCGTACTGATATGGTTTGCTTGGTCGTATAATACGGACGGATCTTCTGGTCCAGGGTTGAAATCCATTTTTCGCAACTGAAATTATGCAAAACGGCAAGGTTGGAAGCGTAAACATTCTCAAACATACAACGCTAGCACAGTCAACGCTAGCATGTGATCAGATAATACTCACATAAGTTCACATGCTGTGTATATGCAATGTACATAGATACAAACAGACACGGGAATGGGATTTTACAAGTGAAATCACATGAACAAATAATACGCAATACACATATATAATCTATATATATGTACAGATACATTGACAAACGCTAGCACAATGCAGCGTTTCGCACACATTCAAAATCATGCATAAGCCGCGATAACAACTCTAGATTATGAACAAATAAAGGATTGGTTTGTGAAGTTACGTGATTGATTCGTCGAATAAAGGATTTCTTGAGAACAAATTGCGCCGATCTACTTGCCAACACCGCTAGAAGAATTGTGAGAAGAAGGAATGAATAGCAGTTTAGAAGGAATGAATAAGGGTTTCGGAGTAAAGAAGGGAAAAACGGTCCGCTACACTGTCTAGCGGACGGTAAGATAATGACAAAGTAACAGTACCCTTCAATTATGTGCTCCGCTAGACAGTGTAGCGGAGGGGGTGCAGGGGCAAAACGGTAAAAAGTGTCGTCCGCTAGACAGTGTAGCGGACTGCTGACAGCGCCGCAAAAATACGCGATCTGGGCCGTCCATCCCTTCGGGATGGACGGTCAGATCGCGCTAGCAAGATCTCCCATTTTGCTAGCGCTATCAACGGATCAGCTCCCTATATATATATATATATATATATACATACACACACATATACATATATATATATATATATATGTATATATGTATACATACACACACACATATACATATATATAAATATATATGTATATATGTATACATACATATATATATATATATACATATATAAATATATACATATATATATACATATATGTATACATACATATATATATACACACATACATATATATACATATATATGTGTACATACATATACATATACACACACACACACACACACACACACACACACACACACACATATATATATATATATATATATATATATATATATATATATATATCTCACGAAGTCACTACTATTGCCTCACGGCAGTACCCTTGTTTGTTCCAACACACACACACACACACACTTGCACTTCACCACACCCCACTACCCGACTACACTATGGTCCCCTTCTCTCTCTCTCTCTCTAAAATTAACCATTCCCATCTCCCACATTACACCACAAACAACCTGTATATATTCACACATCCATGCCCACTTCACACACAATAACACTTACGCACGCACCACACACTTACACACACTTGCTCACAGTTTACGCAACACACACAAGCACACCACACACCCACGCAGTACCGTATTCTCTTTTCTTCTCACAAGCACCACAAACACCTCCCTACACCCATTTCCATTTCACAAACCCTTAAGACTCTCCACATCCATGGCAGCCTCCCTTTCTTCCACACACATACATACGTACAAAGACATTCACACATACATTCAGTGTTATGTATTCACCTTACACACACACACACACACACACACGACACAACACCGACCCCTTTACCCAAACTGCCTTAACGGCAGTTCTCTCTCCCTCTTCCAAACATTCACATCTAGGTTGAATACGACAGCCCATGGCGGCCCAACATCTTCTTCTCTCTTATGGTAGCCATGGCTGTCCCTTCTTCTCTATCTATAACCTCCATAAGAACCCACTATCTCACGGTCTCCTTACCTAAGATCACCCCATTTACAGTTCTTCACAAAGATATAGCCAAGACCCATTTATGTATATCATGGTTACCTGGGTATATATGTCTCTATAATCATCACATGTATCAATTTAAATCTTTCCATTACCCTGTAAAACATGGTTTCCTCACACAGCAATTTTGGCAGCCCACCCTTTTCACTTGGATCTCTTGATCATGTAAGCATGTACTCATCTACAACGCATCTACTTATAACCATAACCCATGAGCTATATATAATATACATATATCTATATCAAAAAATAAACATAAGTTAAGAAATCTCACCGGAAAGCTTTGCCAGAATATTGTCCCGTTCCTTCTCTCTTTCACTCTTTCTCTCTACTATTTGGTTGACGGCCGAAAGTGAAAAGGACGACTTCCCCGTCTCAAGACAATTATATATATATATATATATATATATATATATATATATATATATATATGTGTGTGTGTGTGTGTGTGTGTGTGTGTAAAGTGAAACCCTAGTTAGGCTAAAAGGAAAAACCATACTCCTCATTTATCGCTAAATCTTTTTACCAAACTGACTATTGCAAAAATGCTCCAACAATATATCTTACGATCATTTATGCATTGAGAAATTTAGCGACAAGATATTATGATGTCTCGTTTACCAAAATGTCGCTAATAAGTAGACAGCTAAAATTTGATTGTCACTATAAAGTATACCAATGCTTAAACTTAATTTGTCGCTAGAATACACATTGACATTAGGTAATGAAATATATCGTTCGCTAAATAATTATATCAACGTTAAGAAAATTTAAATTTGTTGCTAAAAATACCAATTTAATTTACGAAGAGTATTTTAGGATTCGGGGTATTACATTCTCCCCACCTAAAAAAAATTTTGTCCTCGAAATTTGGTGCACAAAATTTGGTGTTCTTTAGATAGCTACTCTTAATAATGTCCGCTCTCAGATTTTCATTAACACACCTCAAATTCTCATATAACCTGAACTTAAATGGTTGGCAAAACAAATCCAAATACCATTGCAAGCTTTTTGTTGTTTCTTTTTCTTCAAAATATTTGCACTAAAGGCCTCAACATATAAGGTTGTTCGATATGCATTTGACACAATATAACTTACCGGTAACTTTTGTCTAAAATATCATTACTCTTAAATCATAAGCTCTTAGAGACTGTAAATGCTGTTTCTATATTTTTCTCTATCTCCATTTATTTCGTTAACTATTGCTAAACGATAGAGTTTCATTAACAAGCAATGGTCACTAATAATCAAGTAATTATAAATTCATCACAATTAAACCCAATTTAAGATCTTGGGGCATTACATTTTCCTCCGGTTCAAAGAAATTCTGCGTCGATTTTCACAATACTTACAACGTCTAGGCAGTGGGCTTTCAACACTTAACTCCCATACAAACAACATAATAACGTAGCACTGCTAAACTCCGCACCAAAGTTCATATCCCATAATCATAAGTTAACTAGAAATATTTTCTTTCTACCATCATAAGTCAACTTCACTTAAAACAAAAAATATCCACGTGACATTATATATAATCGCCCAAAACATGAGTAAAGAAAATGCAAAATTGCAATTCAGCGACTTCAAATGTTTTATTATACTACAAGATTCTGATTATAACCTAGGTTTTCATAACCTAATCAGCTAGATCATTACTTAAATCATATAACCCCGTCTAGGTATATGGTAGGAGTCTATAGAATCATATAACCCGGTGTAATCAGCTAGATCATTACTCTCGTCAGCCTAGTTACGAGTCTATAGAATCATATAACCCGGTCTAGGTATATGGTAGGAAAAACAATCCAAATACAATTCTAAGCGACTTAAAAAGTATACGCGTTAAAGACCTCAAACCTAGGGTGACTGATATAATTTTAATACACTTTAATTCGCCGATAAATAATGCCTCGAATATCAGTACTATTAAATCATAAGCCTTGCTACAATGTAAACATTGTCTCTACTATTTACCTTTTCTTCATTTATACCATTTAATCGTCGCTAATAGTCCAAGCAAATTTATCTTAATTTGGAACTGGGGTGTTAAATTCTTTCTTTGTTAAAGAAATCCGTCCTGAAATTCACAACGTTGACGATGTCTAAGCTCTATGCTTCAGCTGCATAACTCTGATAACAACTAACATAATACCAGTGAAACGCCTAAATTTCGCAACGATGGTTATGTCCCACGAATGCCAAAACGTTACAGTTCTCGTTCAAATCATATCACTAAGCTCAAATATATGGGACCATCACTTATGTGTTAACATTCATAGAAACTCATGGTACAATGACTATGAAGTTTGAGGGTCAGTTCTGTTATAAGTCTTTAATCGATACTTAACCTCACGGAATGCAAGCCTAGTCTTTGACTTTGCATTATTATAGTATCAAGATTGCCTAGGTAGAACACTTACCACCCTTTGAATAAGTCTTAGTGCAAATCTCAATCCAATGCAAGCCTATCGAGAATTCTTAGGTAAGTAACTTGTCTACTCTTGCTTACTTAGCGCAAATCTCAATCCAATGCTAAAACCTCAAATAAGTCTTCAATACCTAAGGCAAGTTTTCAAAGTCCAATCTCAGATCATATATTGCCTTAGGTTTTTGAGTCTATAGAATCTCAAACCTAAGCTTTGATACCAACTATAACGCCTCGAAATTTCCGGAGCATTATCCAATCATTCCATCAGATCCTCAACTGTCCAATTTATTCATTTCCAAAAATGATAACGCAACAACATCCATGTCAGAGCACTACAGTCCATCAACTATCTTAACAAACCGTCACAAGACAATAGTAAAGTACTTAAATTTAATACTTTACATAGCGACTCTCTAACAAGGCTCAAATAAATAACAATGTAAAAACATTAACTACTTTGAAATTTAAGCTCGTCAGTCTTGAAATCTTACTGACAGTTATTCCCTGCAGAAAGGAATAAAAAAAAGGAGTGAGCTTTCAAGAGCTCAGTAAGGTCGCTCAACAAACAAAAGTGATTTCAAACGAATTGGTTAGAAAATTATATCAATGATAATATAGAAACAATGTTCTCAAATTTCTCAATTAAAGATTCAATGAATATACTTTCGATTTCACTGAAACAATACAGATGATATTGGACATAAGTATATTACAAAGATACACAGGCAGTGCAGTGTAACACTTAGCAAAGCCACAAAGGCAGTGCTTAATAACAATATGGTTACATATGCATATGAACACTAGCTAGACCCTCAAGGTACTAGCATTTCCCAACAATAACAGACCATCCTTATATCACCCCCGATACAGACCATCCTTGTAACTCCTCAATACACTATCTCATGCCAATATGCATGAGATATGCAAGCGATATTACAATGAATAAATCTACACTCAAAGAGAAATAAGTACTGACGATTGAATGAGATTTTCAATCAACGTGTCAGGCTCAAACAAGGTTATTAATGACAATCGACACAATTCATCACAATTATAGTTGAGTCCAAAGAAATAACGATAGCAAATCAGAATAACATATGAATCAAATAGAGCAGTTAGGTTCGGATGAAAATCCCTTACCTCTATCCACGTCTTGAAGCTAAAAATGCTCTTGATCAAATCCTCGGAGTTAATTTAGGTCGACAAAGTCACTTATCAGAACACTATCTATACCACTTTACTATAAACCTAATAATATAACTATCCACAACGTACCTATTTCTCTACCCAGAACGATAAAATTCAAAACGGGTTTCACCCACGGCCAACTTATCCCGAAACTCGTCACACTCTCCGAGACTTAGAAATATTCAAAATGTTCTAATCGTTCATTAAACATTATTTTTAGCTTAATATAGCATATGGGATAAAAATATAAATTTTGAATATTTTTGATTATTTTTGAATTAAAATAATTTTCTTAAATATACTAAAACCAATAAACTGCCATAATTTCTTCTAGTTGGAAATAAAGACTTATAATTTTTATAACATCTTTAGAGGACTTATAAAAATTATAGAAATTAAAAGGCATTAAAACTATTTTAAAACTTTTCATTTTGTTAAATTCAATGCAATAGAGAAATGATAGCAAATGAACTCTAAAACTCACCAAATATATACTGAGTCTTTATCATACTACAAAAACATTACAATAATTTTTCGCAGAACATTTTCAGGGTTTAGGAGCTCCAAAAGAATTTTAAAATTCTAAGATTTTTACAATTCTAAGATTACAGAAAATATTAAACATACATATGATCTTAAAAAATTATGAAATTTTACCAGTTATACTAGAATAGTCTCAGGTACTATCCTATAAATTTTCAAATTCTAATATTCACTATACGCTCTCCAAAGTGCATAATGAGCCTAACATTATTCATGTACCCACACATGAGTACACAACACACTAACACACGCGCCCAGCACAAACATGCACTCAATGGCTACCCAGTTTCTCTCTTTCAGTCCCATACAAGCACAACTTCCTCACAGAAACTCTCACGCGCACGCGCACGCGCGCACACACACACACACACATACACACACACACTTTTACACATATATACTCTCACCTCACTACACTACACTACACATGTTGTCTCTATTCATTTCTTTCCTCCCACACGCTGCCACACGGCTTCCACACACCACACCTACACGGCACTCACACAGGCATACTCACAATTCACGGCAACACATGGGTACTCCCCCTTATCTTCCCCTTAATTGTATCCATATCATTCACACACACTGCACTAAACACACACACACACACACACACACATACCCATATATGCACACGGCTTACAAACCCATTTGCAGTCTCTCTCTTCCTTCTTAAGACACTCACACATCACATATCTCACAACTCATGCACACATTCACCATGCACACAGTCATCCATATATCATTCATACACGCAGGCATCATAGAACACACACACACACACACACACACACACAGGCCACATGCACACATACACTCATCACAAGCACAACACTCACTCACACAAATCTCACGAAGCCACTACTACTGCCTCACGGCAGTAGCTTCCCTTGTTTGTTCCAACACACACACACACACACACACACACACACACACACTTCACCACACCCCACTACACGGCTGCACTATGGTCCCCTTCTCTCTCTCTAAAATTAACCATTCCCATCTCCCACATTACACCACAAATAACTTGTATATATTCACACATCCATGCCCACTTCACACACAATAACACTTACGCAAGCACCACACACATACACACACTTGCTCACAGTTTACGCAACACACACAAGCACACCACACACCCACGCAGTACCCCATTCTCTTTTCTTCTCACAAGCACCACAAACACCTCCCTACACCCATTTCCATTTCACAAACCCTTAAGACTCTCCACATCCATGGCAGCCTCCCTTTCTTGCACACACATACATACGTACAAAGACATTCACACACAATGTCAGTGTTATGTATTCACCTTACACACACACACACACACACACACACACTAAAGCACATCGCACCACAACACCGACCCCTTTACCCAAACTGCCTTAACGACAGTTCTCTCTCCCTCTTCCAAACATTCACATCTCGGTTGAATACGACAGCCCATGGCTGCCCAGCATCTTCTTCTCTCTTATGGTAGCCATGGCTGTCCCTTTTTCTCTATCTATAATCTCCATAAGAACCCACTGTCTCAAGGTCTCCTTACCTAAGATCACCCCATTTACAGTTCTTCACAAAGATATAGCCGAGACCCATTTATGTATATCATGGTTACCTGGTTATATATGTATCTATAATCATCACATGTATCAATTTAAATCTTTCCATTACCCTGTAAAACATGGTTTCCTCACTAAGCTCTGATACCAACTGTAACGCCTCGAAATTTTTGGAGCATTATCCAATCATTCCATCAGATCCTCAACTGTCCAATTTATTCATTTCCAAAAATGATAACCCAACAACATCCATGTCAGAGCACTACAGTCCATCAACTATCTTAACAAACCGTCCCATGACAATAGTAAAGTACTTAAATTTAATACTTTACATATCGGCTCTCTAACAAGGCTCAAATAAATAACAATGTAAAAAAATAAACTACTTTGAAATTTAAGCTCGTCCGTCTCAAAATCTTACTGATAGTTATTTCTTGTAGAAAGGAATAAAAAAAAAGGAGTGAGCTTTCGAGAGCTCAGTAAGGTCGCTCAACAAACAAAAGTGATTTCAAACGAATTGGTTAGAAAATTATATCAATGACAATATAGAAACAATGTTCTAAAATTTCTCAATTAAAGATTCAATGAATACACTTTCGATTTTGCTGAAACAATACAGATTATATTGGACATGAGTATATTGCAAAGCCACACAGGCAGTGCAGGGTAACACTTAGCAAAGCCACACAGGCAATGCTTAATAACAATACAGTTTTATATGCATATGAACCCTAGCTAGACTCTCAAGGTACTAGCATTTTCCGACAATAACAGACCATCCTTATATCACCCCCGATACAGACCATCCTTGTAACTCCTCAATACACTATCTCATGCAAATATGCAGAATGCGATATTACAATGAATAAATCGACACTCAAAGAGAAACAAGTACCGTGCATCGAATGAGATTTTTGATGAACGTGTCGGGCTCAAACAAGGTTATTAATGATAATCGACACAATTCAACACAATTATAATTGAGTCCAAAGAAATGGCAAATCAGAATAACATATGAATCAAATAGAGGAGTTAGGTTTGGATGAAAATCCCTTACCTCTATCCAAGTGCTGAAGCTGAAAATATTCTTGATCAAATCCTCGGAGTTAACCTAGGTCGACAAAGTCACTTATCAGAACACTATCTATACCACTTTACTATAAACCTAATAATATAGCTATCCACAGCGTACCCATTTATCTACCTAGAACGATAAAATTCAGAACGGGTTTCACCCACGGCCAACTTATCCCGAAACTCGTCTCACCCTCCTAGACTTAGAAATATTTAAAATGTTCTAATCGTTGGTTAAACATTATTTTTAGCTTAATATAGCATATGGGATACAAATATAAATTTTGAATATTTTTGAATTAAAATAATTTTCTTAAATACACTAAAACCAATAAATTGCCATAATTTCTTCTAGTTGGGAAAAAAAGGCTTATAATTTTTATAACAGCTTTAGAGGACTTATAAAAATTATAGAAATTAAAATCAAAAATGAAAAAACATTAAAATTATTTAAAAACTTTTTCATTTTGTTAAATTCAATACGATAGAGAAATAATAGCAAATGAACTCTAAAAATCACCAAATTTATACTGATTGTTTATCATACTACAAAAACATTACCATAAGTTTTCACAGAACATTTTCAGGGTTTAGGGGCTCCAAAAGAATTTTACAATTCTAAGATTACAAATACATATGATCTCAAACAATTCTGAAATTTTACCAGTAATTCTAGCATAGTCTCAGGTACTATCCTATAAATTTTCACATTCTAACATTCACTATACGGTCTCCAAAGTGCGTAACGAGCCTAACATTATCCGTGTACCCAAACATGAGTTCATAGCTCACTAACACACGCACCCAGTTTCTCTTTCTCAGTCCCATACAAGCACAACTTCCTAACAGAAACTCTTGCGCGCGCGCGCACACATACACACACACACACACACACACACACACTTTTACACATATATACTCTCACCTCACTACATTACACAGGTTGTCTCCATTCATTTCTTTCCTCCCACACGCTGCCACACAGCTTTCACACACCACACCTACGCGGCACTCACACATGCATGCTCACAATTCACGGCAACACATGGGTACTCCCAATTATCTTCCCTTTATTTGTATCCATTTCACTCACACACTGCACTAAACACACACAAATATATACCCATATATGCTCACGGCTTACAAACCCATTTGCAGTCTCTCTCTTCCTTCTCGAGACACTCACACATCACATATCTCACAACACATCCACACATTCACCATGTACACAGTCATCTGTATATCATTCATACACGCAGGCATCACAGAACACACACACATGCCACATGCGCACACATACACTCGTCACAAGCACAACACTTACTGACACAAATCTCACGAAGCCACTACTTCTGCCTCACGGCAGTAGCTTCCCTTGTTTGTTTCTAACACACACACACACTTGCACTTCACCACACCCCACTACACGGCTGCACTATGGTCCCCTTCTCTTTCTCTCCCTCCCTCTAAAATTAACCATTCCCATCTCTCACATTACACCACAAACAACCTATATATATTCACACATCCATCACTACAAGAAAACAGGGTTTTAGCGACAGGGTAATCCGTCGCTAAAAGCCAAAAATCCGTCGCTAAAAGAATTAGCGACGGATTCACCGTCGCTAAATATCCCTCGTATAAAAGCCCGTCACTAATAGTTTAGCGACAGAATTTTTAAATCCGTCGCTAAATATGTCATTTTTACCGACGGATTTATTTTAATTAGCGACGGATATCCGTCGCTAATTATATTCTTTAGCGACGGATTTATATTTTTGAGACGGAATATTCCGTCGCTAAAAAACTTATTTAGCGACGGAATATTCCGTCGCTAAATAACTGATTGTAGGAATACTTTAGCGACGGAATTAATCCGTCGCCAAAAGTCAATTTTTTTTTTGAATTTTTTTTTTATTTTTCAATTACCCAGACCTGTAATACAATTTTCAAATCTCAACAACAACGCGCAATAATCAATACAGAAAGAAATATATATAATCAATTATAAAAAAAATTCATAATAAAAAAAATTCATATATGTACAAGCCGGGAACCGGATATAGCCGGTTAGGAGAGGGGAGAAGAGTACAAGCCGGGCACGGGGGGGGAAGCTAGGAACGGGCACGGGAAGGGGCTCATCAGGGTTTCCCGAGTCCCGGATCTGGATCCTGCTGATCCGGGGCCGGGGCGGCCTGTCCAGCAGTGCCCTGCTCCCTGATCATCCGGCACACCACTGTAGCAATGCGCTGGATCTCCTCGTCGTCCAACTGAGGCCGAGGAGCCGGTGTCTGTGGAGGGGCAGCAGGGGGTGAGGACGCTCCTATCACGGCACGAGCAGTCGTGCTAGGCAGGCCGCGTATGCGGCCTTTCGGCCGATTCACGACCTCCGGCGTATCCAGCCATCGCTTCAACCCCCCAGTACTCGCAGCCGTACTAGTGGACGCTGATGGCTGTCCGGACTGCTGCTCGGACCCCCTTAGCTGTTCATACGAGGCCTGCAAAAATAGTGGTTTAACGATATGTTAGGGCATTAATTAACGAAACAGACATTGAGGATAGAAAGAAAAAACATTAACTTAAATAAATTGACTCACATCGATCCGCCGGGCAATATCTGAAATATAGTCGCCCGCCCGGTGCGTCTCGTCCTTGTCCTTCTTCCGCACGTGCGTCTGATTATAGGTCAGAGCTATGACCTCATCCTCCTCCAGATCCGGGTGCTCGACCGCGTTCATGTGTCGGACGATGTCGTGTGGCACCGACCCCCCCGTGTGCGTCGGATCTCTGTTCTGTCTGTTCTCAGCCCCGCTCTTACTCTTGGCGTCCCAACCTGGATCCGCAGCCCACCGATCTATCATCTCCCCCCATACACGGTGAGATATCCAATGTGGGGGATATCTCGCCATCTCCGTCATCGGGGCACCCGCGGGCAGCGCCTTCTTCGCCCGGTCCCGTGCATCGTGGAGCCATCGGCGGTAATTCTTGCCGATGTAGGCAAAGAAAGCCTGCTGCCCCAGTACCTGCTGCTGAGGCGTGTCAAACGTGAACCCCTCCTGTAAGGCATTCAATAACACAAATTAACAACATAAAACAAACTGTAATTTAACATTTACTAACGCTGAAAAAAATACTTCACCGTACCAGCCACTCCTCCCATAGGGCCTCCCTCGCAGCGGCATCCCAGTCCTTCCAGTACAGGCGTGGCTCGAAGAATCGGCCCTTCACAAGAACGCCGATCTTCGTCCTCGCAATATTCTCCAGGATCCTGCCAAAGAAGTAATTAAATTAATTAATACAGTTCAAATATAAATACAGTTCAAATATAAGGCTACAAAACACAGACATTAATACAGTTCAAATATAAGGCTAGCGAAAATGTACAAAACACCGTTATCAACTATACCTGAGGTAGAACCCACGGAAGATGGAGAATGCACGCGCGTGTGGGATGAATCTGCGTCGGGCTGGGGCGACGGCGATGGCTGGGGCGACGGTGACGGCGACGGCTGGGGCTGGGCCCCTGATGGCTGTCCGCGATCACTCTGTGCCTCGTCATCAGTAGGCAATGACGAGGTGGGACTAACCGGGGAGGAAGCAGCTCGGCGTCCAGCCCGGCCACGAATAGCCCGTATCCTATCCATATCTGACTTCATATAGATTATATACAAAGACATTAACACGTGAAAAACAATAATTTAGGCATAAATCATCATCGTTACTATATATATATATATATATATATATGAACGGATGTGCAAAAACACATCAATAAACACCAAGTTCTAAAATGTTACTACATTTTTCCCGTGATGTTACAACATTACAAGTCAATCATTTTCAGTTTGCGAATCATCTTCATCACTTTCGTCGTCGCCCTCTTCTTCGTGGGACTCGTCGTCCTCTTCATCTTCTAATTCATCCTCTTCATCAGTAGACTCGGTCACATCATCTCCAACACTTTCAACATCTTCCGCGTCATCATCTACGACTTCTTCTCCCACAAGAAGTGTTGTTGGAAGAGGAAGATCGTCCTCCTCGTTGTTGACCTCAACAGGGAACAAGACACGTGGTTGGTCGGCTTGAAAGGAGTCTAGCTCACTGTCATATGTCACGGGCAATTTCTTGGACTTGATAGTTGTATACCAATGAGATTTGGGATTGGCGACGTCCTCCGCGTAAAAGACTTGTACAGCTTGACTAGCAAACACAAAGGGCTCGTCTGATGCAAGTCTTGACTTGACATTGACATCTACAATCCCTTGAGAGCTAACACGGATTCCTCTACTGCATGTGACATCGAACCACGTACACTTGAACATTACCAGGCGGTTTTGGGAACCCAAATATGTTAGCTCAACAATCTCATCTAGCTCTCCGTAAAAATCCATGCAATTCTCGGCATAACAGTCGCCGTTGACCAAGACTCCACTGTTTTGGGTTTGTTTTGTTCGGTCATCATCTTTTACGTTAAACCTAAACCCGTTGATGATATAGCCTCCGTAACAGGATGTTTGTTTGTTAGGGCCTTCGGCTAGTAATTTCAAGCATGAGGCCACTGGTCTATCCATTGACTGAACCTATTGTAGATGACGGTAAAAATTAAGGATAAATCAGTATACTAATTGGCCACAGAACTGTATATAACACATAATATAATCTCGTTAAACAATCTTACACGAATTTTGAACCACTGCACAAATTGTGATTTTCGATGAGATTCAAGTCCAGCGGGATCAGTGATTAAGGATTCCGCATCGAACTCACTGCAAACCAATATAGTTGACTCACTTAACACACACTTTCAATTATGTACAACAATGTAAGTGAATTAAGACTTTAACTTACTCAACGAATGCCGAAACTTCATCGCAATTTAGAAGGGCATATATTGTTGCAGCACTGTACTCTTCATCCGTTAGCCATCGAGTATACGTTCGGCCGAACGGACTCCCTGGCTGCTTGAATATTGACAATTGCCCTTCCAAATTTGTGCTTGCTCCGGGGTCATTTCGGCCTAGTTGATTTAACCTCGTACCAACATTAGGCCCGAAATATTGACTACAAAAGTTTACAAGTTCTTCCATTACGTAAGCCTCCGCAATTGAGCCTTCAACCCGAGCCTTATTACGGACTTTTTTCTTTAAATGGAACATGAACCTAGAAGTTTAGCGAATCGAGTTAGGTGGAATATCAATGATAACAGATGTCGCATTAAGTGTAAACGAACAACTATAACAATTTAAGGATTACCTCTCGAAGGGATACATCCACCGATATTGCACGGGTCCACCCATCTTAGCTTCATATGCCAAGTGAACAGGCAGATGCTCCATTGAATCAAAGAACGAAGGTGGGAAGATTTTCTCCAGCTTGCAAATCGTCACCACAATGTTCTTCTCAAGCACTTCCATGTTACTCACCCGGATCGTAGAAGCGCATATATCTCGAAAGAAATGAGATAATTCAGTCAAAGTCTCGCAAACAACCCGTGGCAACAGTCCCCGGAAGGCAATAGGAATGAATCTCTCCATGAATACGTGGCAGTCGTGACTCTTCATCCCTTGGAACTTGCATTCCGATACATTGCAACAACGAGATATGTTGGACGCAAACCCATCCGGAAGCTTCAAATTCTTAACCCACTGACAGACCTTCTCCACTTGTTTCTTGTCTAGACAGTAAGGTGCTTTCGGAAGTATGGTCCTCCCACTGACTGTCCGAGGATGCAATTCACGGCGTACACCCAACTGTTGTAGATCCCTTCTCGCTTTAAGGTGATCTTTCGATTTGCCCTTGACATTCATCACTGTGTTGAACACATTATCAAAAACGTTCTTCTCAATATGCATCACATCCATGTTGTTTCGGATAACGAGCGTCCTCCAGTAGGCTAACTCCCAGAAGATACAAAATTTTCTCCAGTTGTGCTCTTTCCCGAACCCTGCAATCTTCCGATCCGGCACACCCTTACCGTGTGGTATGTCAGTATCAAGTGCCTCCAGGTGTGAGAGTACTTCTTCACCAGATGGGTAGTCCAGTGTGACAACCTCACGCTCGATTGTCCCGTCAAATTTATCCTTCTGCCTACGAAACTGATGGCCCGGTGGCAAAAGCTTACGGTGACATCCGAACCACGAGGCCTTTCCGCCGTGCTTTAACGTATGACCGGGGTTCACGCCCATACAAGCAGGGCATGCTAGCTTCCCATGTGTGCTCCAGCCACACGTCATTCCCAATGCGGGGAAATCATGTATAGTCCACATCAAAGCAGCCCTCATCTGAAAATTTTGTTTAAGGGATGCATCATATGTTTCGACTCCATGATTCCACCATAATTGTTTTAACTCATCAATCAACGGCCTTAAATACACATCTATGTCCTTACCGGGACTCTTCGGCCCCGGAATAAGCAACGACAAGAACATATACGGCTTCTTCATGCACATGCCTGGTGGAAGGTTGTAAGGGACAATAATAACAGGCCAACAGGAGTAAGGCGTGGTAGACTGACCGAAAGGGTTGAACCCATCGGTTGCCAGACCAAGTCTAACATTTCGAACTTCCTGAGCAAAGACTGGATGCCTGCGGTCAAACTCCTTCCACGCCTCTCCATCAGCTGGGTGTGTCAGCACATCGGCATCGTTGCTGCGAGTCTCACGGTGAGCCCTCATATGTTCAGCTGTACTGGAGGAGTAGTACATTCTCTGAAGCCGTGGTGTGACCGGGAAATATCGCAATATCTTCCATGCAATGTTTTTCTTCTTCCCTTTGTCCGGTTTGTACCTCGAATGATCACATACCGGACATAATGACAAATCCTTATTCTCTTTCCAGAATAATACACAATCGTTATTGCACGCATCTATCCGGTCATAGCTCAACCCAAGTTTCCTCATCATCTTCTTCGCGTCATAGTACGACGGCGGTAGCTTTTCACTTTCGGGCAGTATTTCTTTGATGAAGGTAACAAACTCGTTAAAACCTTTCTCACTCAGCCCGTGGTCTGATTTCAACTGTAATAACCTGCTAACCGCAGACAGCCGTGTGTGTTTCGGAGCTCCATCCCACAGCGGCTCTTCCGCAGCTCTCAACAACTCATAAAACTGATGAGCCCCCTCGTTCGGCGGTTGTGGACTGTCGTTACCCCAGTCAACATTAGCATGCCCAGCATCCATAATCATATCTCGGAAATCATATCGTGCCTCCTCCCTAACTTCAGTTTGACTAGCCAGGTTGGACGACAATACTATCGTTTCCCCGTGCTGCGTCCACCTTGTGTATCCACCCATAAAACCGTACCGACGAAGATGCCATTTTACTTCAATTCTTTTTCTCCAGTGCAACAACTCACATCTACCGCACGGACACCTTATCTTATCAAGGTCAACATGTGCAGGATGCGCATAAGCGAAGTCGAGAAATTCGTCAACGCGACACTCAAAATCTTCAGCATTCTTCCTTTTCATCCAACTTCGATCGACTGACATGACGACTGAATTATCGTACTGTATACCACCTTCAATAATGACCAGTGATTAGGCATTGCCGATGTAAATATCAATGCATGAATGTTACAACATGTCTACATATTTCCCCTCCACTCTTGACACAGGTAGTGGTCCTATCCCATTCAGAAAAGCACATGTTTATAAAACAGTGAATAACTCATGCTTAGTCCGATGTCTGTGGAAAATTCGGCAGCACCTCCCCGCATTTCTCCAAGTACACCACATCGATTAGGTGTTCTAACATTCATCTAACCTTGCTCAGGAAGGTTTGACGGATGTTAGAACACCAGATCTGTATGCACCCAGAGAAACACACGAGAACGTGTACCAAATATCCACGACATAGAACATAAAGCATGAGTCAAAATACTGTTTTATAAACAATTAGCTTTTCCAAACTGTCCAAACTGGACATCCAAAGGCTCATTACAAGGCATTACCTTGTAATGAGTACCTTTGAACGGGAACTAAGGGTTTCTATGCATGCATGTGTTCAGAAATTGATAAGATATGCAAGAATCTTTCCGAAATATCAAAACTGCAGAATGATCGTTGCATATGTTACCAATTCCACATTAAATAGAACTCGTTGGCAACGAGTTGAACCATCTCGTTGCCAATGGACTTCTCAAAACAACAATTAATATAAAGAAGGCAGGGTTTGTAAACAACGAGTAATTGAACCATCTCTGGGCAACATGGAGTAATTATGGGATGTACAAGGGCTAATTAGGGCTAACTGGGTTATTAGGGTTAATTACGATTATTAATTATAGCTGATTAGGGTTGATTAGGACTAATTAGGGTTATTTAGTCCTAATTAGGGTTTAATTGTGCCGAGTAGTGATGATTAGTCCTAATTAGGGCTAATTGGGCTTAATTGGGTTATGTTAGGGCTAATTAATGTTAATGAGGGATAGTTTCGGATAATTATAGCTGACTAGGGTTGATTATGGCTAATTAGAGTTATGTAGTCCTAATTAGGGTTTAATTGTGCCGAGTAGTGCTGATTAGTCCTAATTAGGGCTAATTAGGCTTAATTGGGTTATGTTAGGGCTAATTAATGTTAATGAGGGCTAGTTTCGGATAATTATAGCTAATTAGGGTTGATTAGGACTAATTAGGGTTATTTAGTCCTAATTAGGGTTTTGATGGTGCCGAGTAGTGTTGATTAGTCCTAACTAGCGCTAATTAGGCGTAATTGGGTTATGTTAGTGCACATTATGACTAATTAGGCTAACTACAATCAATATGCGCATAATTGGGTTCATTTGGGCTAATTTGGGGTAATTACAGCTAATTTGAATTTCATCAGGTCTTAGGGTTAATTAAAACTAATTAGGCTCGTTGGAGCTAATTAGGGTTAATTGATTTACTAAAATATTGTTAATCAGGACTAATTAGGGGTAATTATAGCCAGCGCTGGAGCCACGATTAGATTCCAGGGGGTGCATGCTAAAAATGTCGCATTAACCTAACTAACCTAAATTTAATGCACATTCAACAACCTCAATTCCGACACCTCATATAGGGTGTCGATATGGTGTCCGATACGTGTCTGACACCTCCGGACACGTGTCCGACACATACCGACACGTGTCCGACGCCTTTGGACACGTGTCCGAAGCCTCCGGACACGTGTCCGACGCCCACCGACACGCACCTCCAGACACATCGGCATACGTTAATTTGTTTTTTAAATGTCGGACACCGTCGATCAGACGTGCTGTCCGTGTCTGCGCTAACTAACAGGTATCTCAATCCAATTGGGTCCCATCCTCCGTCAACAATCTCAATTCCGACACCTCATATAGGGTGTCGATATGGTGTCCGATACGTGTCTGACACCTCCGGACACGTGTCCGACACATACCGACACGTGTCCGATGCCTTTGGACACGTCCACGAAGCCTCCGGACACGTGTCCGACGCCCACCGACACGCACCTCCAGACACATCGGCATACGTTAATTTGTTTTTTAAATGTCGGACACCGTCGATCAGACGTGCTGTCCGTGTCTGCGCTAACTAACAGGTATCTCAATCCAATTGGGTCCCATCCTCCGTCAACAACCTCAATTCTCAATTCTCAAATGCTCAATGCAATAAAAATTAACAAAAACCACACATTCAATCCAATTGGGTCCCATCCTCCGTCAATAATCTCAATATCTCAAATGCTCAATGCACAATTAACAATCTAAAATCATCAATTAATAATCGCAATTACTTCAAATGCACAGCTAATAACCTAAAATCATCGATCAATAATCACAATTCTAAAACGCACAATTAACAACCTAAAATTATCAAACAAATGATCAATGTTCAAATGGGAAAAAAATGTTCAAAATTCACATATCCGATGCGCTTGAATTATTTCAATTTAGGGTTCGATTGTATTAGGGCATTCAATTTAGGGTTCAATTACTTCAATTTAGGGTTCAATTAGGGGGTTCTATTGATTCAATTTAGGGTTCAGTTGATTTAAGGCATTCAATTTAGGGTTCGGTTGGATTAGGGCATTCAATTTAGGGTTCAATTAGGGTTCGGTTAGATTGGGGCAATCAATTTAGGGTTTAATTAGGGGTTCAATTAGTTCAAATTAGGGTTCGATTCAATTAGGGCATTCAATTTAGGGTTCAATTACTTCAATTTAGGGTTCAATTAGGGGGTTCTATTGATTCAATTTAGGGTTCGGTTGATTTGAGGCATTCAATTTAGGGTTCAATTAGGGTTCGGTTAGATTGGGGCAATCAATTTAGGGTTTAATTAGGGGTTCAATTAGTTTAATTTAGGGTTCGATTCAATTAGGGCATTCAATTTAGGATTCAATTACTTCAATTTAGGGTTCAATTAGGGGGCTCTATTGATTCAATTTAGGGTTTGGTTGATTTGAGGCATTCAATTTAGGGTTCGGTTAGATTGGGGCAATCAATTTAGGGTTTAATTAGGGGTTCAATTAGTTTAATTTAGGGTTCGATTCAATTAGGGCATTCAATTTAGGATTTACTTAGGGTTCAATTATGGTTCAATTACTTCAATTTAGTGGTCGGTTGAATTGAATAAACAATACAGAGGCTTTCTTATCCTGATGTCATGCAATGGCCCATAATCTATGACCTTTCAGCGTCACCATGATCTATATCGGTGTTACAGACTAACTACCGAATATGGTTTTCTTCCCTACCTCGTCAAGAATTAAGGAAAATTAGAGATAACAAGTTCAAGTTCTTCAATAAGCCAAGATCCGTCTGAACAACAAAGTGAATGACATCATAAATAATTCAGATAATTTAGGGCAATTGACAAATTAACAAAAAAATGAACCTAAATTGACATACAAATCTAAATAATTCAGATAATTTAGGGCATGTAACCTAAATTGAAGACAAATTAACAAAAAATTCAGATAATTTAGGGCAATTGACATACAAATCTCGAGGTGGGTACGACGGCGGCGGCGTTGGTGGTGCGGCGGCAGTGGTGGGTTTCCTTGCGCGGCGACAGTGGAGGGCTTTGTGGCACGACCGGAGTGCAAGGCTTGGTGGCGCGGCGTCGGGTGGGGGACGGGAGTGTCGCCGGAGCTGGGTCGCCGTATAGAAGGGTCGCCGGAGGTGAGAACGGCAGTGGGTGGGTGGGAGGGAGCAGAATTTCAGAGAGAGAACGGGGAGAGAGAAAGAAACCAGATCTGTATTTAAATGGAGGATCTTTAGCGACGGAATAACACCGTCGCTAAAACTCCGTCGGTGAATGTCTTATTATAAAGACTTTTGCGACAGAATTTTTAGCGACGGTTTTATTCCGTCGTTTAAATAATTTTAAAAAAAAACTCAAAATTACTAATTTTATAAAAAATATTTAGCGACGGTAATTCCGTCGCTAAAAGTCCGCCGTTAAAACTCCGTTGCAAAATACTTTTACCGACGGTGTCTTCCGTCGGTAATAGTATTTTGCAACGGAGTTTTAACGACGGTATATTCCGTCGCTTAAAGACATGTTTAGCGACGGAATACCTTCCGTCGCTAAAACTCCGTCGCAAAATACATATTTTCTTGTGGTGCATGCCCACTTCACACACAATAACACTTACGCACGCACCATGCACCACACACACTTGCTTACAGTTTACGCAACACATAGAAGCACACCACACACCCACGCTGTACCCTATTCTCTTTTCTTCTCACAAGCACCACAAACACCTCCCTACACCCATTTCCATTTCACAAACCTTAAGACTCTCTACATCCATGGAAGCCTCCCTTTCTTGCTCACACATACATACGTACAATGACATTCACACATACTCTCAGTGTTATGTATTCACCTTACATAAACACTAAAGCACTTCGCGCCACAACACCGACCCCTTACCCAAACCGCCTTAACGGCAGTTCTCTCTCCCTCTTCCAAACATTGACATCTCTGTTGAATACGGCAGCCCATGGCTGCCCAGCATCTTCTTCTCTCTTATGGCAGCCATGGCTGTCCCTTCTTCTCTATCTATAACCTCCATAAGAACCCACTATCTCACGGTCTCCTTACCTAAGATCACCCCATTTATAGTTCTTCATAAAGATATAGCCGAGACCCATTTATGAATATCATGGTTACCTGGGTATATATGTATCTATAATCATAACATGTATCAATTTAAGTCTTTCCATTACCCTATAAAACATGGTTTCCTCACACAACAATTTCGACAGCCCCCCCTTTTCACTTGGATCTCTTGATCATGTAAGCATTTTTTTTATCTACTTATAACCATAACCCATGAGCTATATATAATATACATATATCTATATCAAAAAATAAACATAAGTTAAGAAATCTCACCGGAAAGCTTCGCCGGAATATTGTCCCTTTCCTTCTCTCTTTCACTCTTTCTCTCGACTATTTGGTTGACGGCCGAAAGTGAAAAGGACGGCTGCCCCGTCTCAAGACAATTATATATATGTGTGTAAAGTGAAACCCTAGTTAGGCTAAAAGGAAAAACCATACTCCTCATTTGTCGCTAAATCTTTTTACCCAAACTGACTATTGCAAAAATTGTCCAACAATATATCTTATGATCATTTATGCATTAAGAAATTTAGCGACAAGATATTACGATGTCTTGTTTACCAAAATGTTGCTAATAAGTAGACCACTAAAAATTTGATTCACTATAAAGTATACCAATGCTTAAACTTAATTTGTCTCTAGAATACACATCGACGTTAGGTAATAAAATATATCGTTTGCTAAATAATTATATCAACGTTAAGAAAATTTAAATTTGTCACTAAAAATACTAATTTAATTTACGAAGAGTATTTCAATCGGGTATTTACAACTAAGCCCTCATTTGATTTCCTTCTGCAGGTAATGATTAGTCGTAGATTGCTTGGGGATGGGTTAGAGCCTGGGTGAGATTTTGAAGTATGTGCCAACTACTATTTTGAGTAGTAAGACCCCGGGTGGGTCAATACTCTTAGCTAGTCATGTAATGAACTTAAGGTTAAGTTTTAGTAGCTTAAGTTGTAGT